>PNEQ01089955.1:0-41748 GCA_003012365.1 Medauroidea extradentata
TTTTTTTTTTTTTTTTTTTTTTTTTTTTTTTTTTTTTTTTTTTTTTTTTTTTTTTTGTAATTTCGAAAATAAATTTTCAGTTCTTTGAGATTTTGAAATATGTTTGGAAATTTTGTTAATTGTTTGACAATGTTTCAACGTTGGGTTTTGTTTTGGAAAACTTACGGAATTTTCGGAAAATGTTGGCTGACACCCATTATTTTGATGATGTCAGCAAATATTTTTTTGTCTCGATCAAGATAGCACCCGTGACATCATCCAAGCATCTTAAAGGGTATTTAAAGGTCACAAAATGGATTATATGTTTCAACAGAACTACAGAATTTTATTCGAGGCAAATATACAGTTATTAAAATATTAAGTTTGATGAGAAAATTACTTTAAATAAACCAATTGAAAATCTAAGGAGAGAACCCAAAATTTAATAATATCATTCTTTTGAGCTACAAAAAAATCATTATTTCTCATAATATGGAACATGTCAAAATAATTCTCTTGGGAACAATCTATGTTACTTGTCTATATCTTAGTCATAATTCTTTAATAACATTTTAAGTCAAAACCACTCATAGTTAAATTTTTGTCGTGGATGAACCTGGTACGAAATCAAAATAATAGTGCTTTGTGAAAATGTGATGTGAGTTCAATAGAAAATTCAAGCTGAATTTTAATTCTTTTATAATGACATAATGACTGCACTGAGAGAAAGAATTGTTTCATTGTACTAAATATATTTGTTTGGGTGATGTTTGCTTCAGCCAAACAATATTTTGTTGGTAAGACCAAGCTTGGAGTCCTCCAAACTAATTTAGTTATTTCCCTCGACCAAATTATTCATTAAAACCCTATTTGTTTGTGCCAAACGTTAATTTGGTTACTATAGGACGTCAAATAAATATTTTGTGTAAACAAACAACTTGTTACAACTGGCCAACAAAATAATATTGTCAGTTATGAGTGATGTGCTTTGAACCAACAATTTTTTTCGATGGACTAAATGATTTTGTTGGCAAAACTAAATCCATTTGGTTGACTCGCGGAAGATGGCAGTCTGGCGTGCGTGAGCGACAAGATGGCGAACAATGTATACCTCAACATTCAAAATATAAGTTTGTGCGACAAGTAGGACGTATAAACTGTTAATCAGCATAATTCAAGTATCTTAATTTTAGCTATAACCATTTCAAAGTGGTTAATTTGATCGATCACAAAAGAAAATGCTATAAACTTGAAAACCACTGCATCTGCACGTCTCGTTCTTTGTGCTGCGGTGCACGGCAATCATTTAGTAGTATTATTTGACGTCGTTTACCTTTTCGTAGACGGAAAACATACATGTTTGAAAATAAAACAGTACAATCGTAATTTAATATTAGGCCTAACTTCTCCTGTACAAATAACAACCTCAATATCACAGAAGCAGTCGTAGCTCAGTTGGAGTCCGGCCACTTGGCTCAGTGGAGCCGACCCCCCGTGGCTCAGTTGGTTGAGCGGCCGGCTTTGGTGCGAGGGGTTCTGGGTTCGATTCCCAGGTCAGGCTGGGTGTTAACTTGTGTTTGTCCATTGGGTCTCAAACCTTGTCACCATACAACTTGTCAAACGAAAATTGCTGGGGTCACTTGAAATATGTCAAACCTAAAGGGGGGAATGGTTGGTGCAGTGTTGATGCGGAAGATTCCGCATCACCGCTGCACCAAACATTTTCATTTAAAAATAAATAAAAAAAAAAAAGTGGTTAGCTGTCTTGGCTGCTGAGGCGAGGGTCCCGGGTTCGATTCCCGGCCGGGGAGGTGACATTTTCAACCACATCCTCGGGTCCAGGACTGGGTGTTTGTGTTCGTCTTGTCTGTGTGCCAGAAGACAACTTACAATTACAACGACAACTTACAATTACAACGACAACTACACAATACAAAAAAAAGTAACTGGGGAAATGCATTGATTAACTAACTTAAAGGGGGGGAACGTTTGGTGCAGTGGCGAGGCGTTAGCCTTGCCATTGTACCAAACATTTTTTATTAAAAAAAAAAAGTTGGTTAGCTCATGAACGGGAAAGGGGAAGTGATAGGATAATAGATCAAATCCCGGCCCGACGATACTTTTTTTTTAAGTCTTAAAATTTCTGAAATTTTTTAAGTTAGTAAAATATAATTTTTTAGTTCTTAAAATATTGTATGCGCATTTAATATGTCTAACGAAATATTTTTATGACCAACTAAATATTTGGTACTGCTAACAAAATTCAGCTATTTGCCTCAAACAAATTGAGGGAACAAAATAATTTGGTACGAGCAAACAAATATTTTGTTGCCCCTCTATAAACAAATGATTTGGTTGATTCAAACAAATTTTGTTTCCACCAACAAAATTTTTTTCTCAGTGTGTAACGAGTCGGTGTTGGCAGGGGTCGGTCGGCGGGCCACGCCACCTTCCACACCCGCTGCTCGCTACCTACAGTCCCAGCATCGAGACAGCGGACTGCGCCCCTCTTTTTTCACCCGCCCCCTGCTTCGCTACCTCCAGTCACGTGACGAGTCAGTGGACTGCACTCCACCTCTTTTACCCCTCCTTGCTATCCCAGACAACGCGGGCCACTCGCGCCAAGCTGACATCACAAGCTTTCTGAAAGGGTGGACACCTGTCAGTCATCCGAGACAAGAATTCAGCTCGGACGTAACTGAATGTTCCCGCAACATCTAGAATGTTCAACATACATCAACCAGCATGGTCAGCGATGTCTGAGGATATTCTGTGCGTAGTCGCAGGAGACTATAAAAACTGGCCCACTGCGCGCATAGGGAGAGTGATTGCGGCATTTAGCTGGTGAGTGTTCGCAACGAACTTGGCAGCAAGGGACGAGATGGGACCAGCAGATCGAGAAGAAGCTATGGAGGTGTGGGCGACGGTGACACTTTTCAAGTGGTGTAAGTGTGAAAGTGGACGACCAGGTTAAACTGTGCATTGTGAGACATTACTAGATAGAAACGTAAGTGGTCGGAGGACTGATTTGACAGAGAGAGAGAGAGAGAGAGAGGCGTTATTTATGCACTAAAGTAGTAAATTATGCATTCAGTGAGATTTCCTGTCTATAATATCTATAGAGTAGAGTGGGGCAAAAGGATGCACTTAACATTTTAACTCGAATATCTTGGTTGTTAATAGAGTAAAAAATTTGGTTACTTGTAAAACAATATTTCTGATAATTTGGAAGTCTAGTGGACTAGGTATTATAACATAATTATAAATTTTGTGAAATCATGGATGTGTTATCCAACATACTGTTAAACGCACTTTTGTCCTACCAGTGGGGAAAAAGTGCGAATGGTGTGGGGCAAAAGTTCTCAAGAAATCAAAAAATCGTAAAATAAAAATTAAATTGTAAAATATGTTGAGATTCGTTGTAGGCAGCTTGTAATTATTAAACTAATTAATTACGAAATTTCACAAATTACACTGAAACATAATTTTTTGTGGGAAATATTTACATGTACACATCTTGGAAAAACAGCAAAATATTTTAACAGCTATCACAAATGCAAACACCTCCGCCTTCATACCCAGAGCGTGCCTCATGCCACCACTCTTTGCAGTCATTACGTATTATCCAATCTTCTGATGGAGGATCTGCGTATCTCTCCTTACATCCTGGACATAGTAGAATATCTTCTGCGTCTCTGGATTTCTTCTGTTTTTACTGTTTAGAACACTGCCACTAACACACCTTCCTGTCGATCAACGCTTAACGGAACTTGATGGTTTATTGTTTGAACCCATTTCGTTACACATTATTTTCTTCATTATGTCTGCTTTCTCTTGTAAAAGCATTTTAAATGGTGAACTTGTGATCAACTCAGACATTTGTCCTTTCTTCCTTCTTTGCTGTGAGTCTATTCTACGTGGCATTGGCCTGATTTCTGCAAGAGAGACTGATTTTTTCACTATCGGAGATGGTGTGGAAGGTTCCTCGTCCAAATTAGAGTCACAATTCTGACAATATTGTACAGATAGCAATGTTACAATTAAGTTGGACTGGTTAGACTGGATGCCAGATGTGGATGGAACTGCACATGTCGAAGTTGATGCAACTTCTTTACTGATTGTATTATCTGTTACTACAGAAGAAGAAAAGTCATCGTCAGTAAACATGCTAGGATTAACAGGCATAATACCACATATTTTGAACAACTTGGCCGCCCTGTCCACAGAAGCACACCTATAAAAGGCAGTGCCAATTAAGCTAGCCATCTGTAACTGAGTGATGACTCTTCCTGCATTTCTCACCCACCAATTATTACATGCCTCTGCAAAATAGGTTTTCATAGGTTTAAAAAATACATCTGCCCAGGGGTTGAACCTTGTGGCCGCTGTGAGGTGGGATGGACAACATATGAATCCCATTTTTCCGACAAAACAAAACAGCTTCTAAGGATATATGAGAACTGTGGTTATCAAGAATATTTTGTGGCTTCGACATGATTTTAAAAATGCTTCACCCAAAGAACAAATAGATCTGTGTTTAATGTAATCACTGTCAGTCACATGCATAACTGAACCTGGTGGAACCCCACGAATCATCTCTGGTATTTGACTTTTCCGTTTGTAGATAAGAGCTCTTTGCACAGACGGTAGTAACATATTCCCCCCTTTCTGCTGAACTAGTTATCCCCACAGATTTTTTTTCCTGTAGGGGAAATAACTTTGGGAACATTATTTGGAACCGTCGATATTCTCGTCTCATCCATGTTATAAATTCTACCAGGTGTGAATTTGTGTTTTACCATAATCTCAGACAAATTACTAAAAAATACACCGAGCTGCAGTCTGTGGAATCCCATCGTTCTTGCTAGGCTTGTTTGTTGTGATGTTCGGAATGACAAAATATGTTTTCTCATGAAAACTAATGCATAATCTTTCTCTGATAATTTTGACTCTTTAACAAAACATATGTTCGATGCTGTTTGCTGCTGCATACTTAAAAGCCAATCTCCTGAGATCATTGAACGTGAGTCCATAAAAGGATACATCTAACTCTCTGCAATGGGCGGCTAGTTTATCCTCTTGCTTTGGCGTGAATGTTGACGTCAACCTTCCAAATTTGAGCACGCCAGTTCCCTAAAAATTACCGCAAAAGTAAAAACTCTAAAGTTTTTATAATAGAATAATACAGACTAGAACTATTCGGTAGAGCACAAAAAATAATACGATCAGTAGGTGAGACTACATAAAAAACAATTAATTTTAAAGAAATTGGGCAAGGTTGCGTTATGGTTACACATTGGAGTTGCATTCAGGAATACTTGGTTTCAAACCCGTTCCCCTGCCCGGCCATTCTGATTCAGGATATATTTTTTTTTATGGTTTCTACGAGATAACTCCAGGCCAGGCAAATGCTTCGACGGTTCTTTAACAAGTCTCATTGCCGATTTCTCTTCCAGGTTCTGTCACTTGTACAAGTGGGTTCTAATTATCTCACTGTTTAGGATATTTACGTACAGTCATTGCCCCCAGCCCACTCTTTGCTATCCCCATCAAATGTGCGAATTATTTTTAGATTTTTTAAAACTATGTTTTATTGGTATACGAATTATTTTACTTAAATATGTAATCATTTACATACTAAGGGATTCTTGCTTGTTTTAGCCTTTTGTGTAGAGCAGCCTCTGTAATGCCAAAATCTGCAGTTATTCTACGTTTTGAATCTCCTTCTGCAAGTCTCTGTTACGCTATCACCAACATCTCTGGTGTACACAGCTTTCGCTTCGTATTCCTCTGATAATTCCTGCAACAACAAGAACAAATTACTGTATCAGAAGTAGAACTGAATACAAATACATGTAAATAATGTGCTCATGTTATATATAAATGGTATTTAAAATATTATATTACACAAATTATTTACGAGACCTGTAAAATAAAAGTTTGTATGCGGTGCAAAAGTTCGCAATGCGAACTTTTACTCCACTTGCACATGCGTATTTTAACCCCGCAGTACTGATCTTCCATTTCCAAAGTGCTTCTATCTGTGGTGTGCTATGTAATCTTTGTACAGTATCACGACACACGGGAAAAACCACCTTATCAAACAGTCTAGTGCATTATTTTCTAACACTTAATCCTGTCTTGATGAAATATTTGCGAGAAATCTTAATATTACATCAATAGTATTAAATTTCTTTATATCATGGTTTTTTGCCGTTTGTCCAAGCCAGCCGCTCTCACATGTAATGATGGTCCGTCATGATGCCTTTAACACCAACTCAGGTTTGCCACCCTAATATCCGTGATACCAAATATAACTGTACTGCGCACTTTTACCCCGCTCTACTCTAAGGGTTTATTTGAAAAGTGTGATTCGCGAGTTAAGTATACTGAACGTAGAGTGTTCTGGAGTGTTGTAATTAAATTAAGAACTTTTATTTACATTATTAATTTAATTATCAGAGCCCTCCACCCCACACGAACCTGGCTGCGCCAAGGACAGCAAAGTTGTTTCATAATTAAATGTGTGTTATTTGAAACAGACTGTAAGTAACACGATGGTATTAAATTTAAAATAATAAATTGCGTTTTTTTTTAGGGTTTGGTGCCATTTCATAAAATCAAGTAATATTTAAAAATTTAATATTTATAGTTAAGTTACATATTTACTTAACGATTTCATAGCTGAGCATACACGGCTACTTTGGATTTATTTTAATTTTGTTCTTTCTTTTCCGATTTGTTTCGTTTTATTTTGCTTTGACAGCTATAAGATAGTAATTTTTTTCCTACTTTTGCAATTCTCTTAACGAGGAAATTGAAATGAATCATTTATGTAACTCTCCGCCTCACATTATTAGAAACGAATACATCCAAGATGGCGGCTGTTCTATATTAACGAAGACACGAAAGATAATTGTATCCTAGATGTACTTCTGCAGTGGAGGATTACATATAACTCCTTCCAAATTGCTGTTAACGTCAATAAAAACAGACATGGTTTACATCTTAACATTTTTCGTGGACTTTATAGAAGAGATAGCTTACATTAAGGTTTGATATGATGGGATGTGTCAACTTGCAGAACACTCTCCACTCGGTTTGGACATGCATTGACGATAGTGTGCAATACTTAGTACTGTCTATCTGGATAGCATGAATGGCAGTTTCGATGGGTCTACACGTCGTGTAAAGTACAAGCAGTCAAGCTGCTGACGTTCCGATTAGTTGGAAATTGCATTTTAATTCGTAGTATACAACACTGAAGGCGTTGTCAGTACTCTTTAGAGGTTATCTTTGCTGGACGATTGGTAAAACTTCAGAGTAGAGTGTGGTAGAGCTTATCACGCAGGCACGTAAGATTTAAATTCCTTCAATACCAACGTCATAAGTAGGGACCTGAAAAATTAGCGTTTTATTTTGGGTTAAAGATAAGTTTCAGACAAACGTAAGTTCTTGTCACTTAGCAATCGATCCATGACTTATTGGAACACGTAATGGAAGGCGCTGAACTAATAATGAAGCAACTAACAGCAGGTTCAGTCATGTGTTATCACTACGTCAGCTGACAGCCAATTACAAGTTGTTGTCTGCTTGAGTGTACACGTATGAGGCTAGGAGCAGATCCAGCTCTATGTTCAAGGCGGGAGGGGGGTGAGGGGGATTCCTAAAAAGTAGCTATGCTCATATCCTAAGTCAAAGAAGGGTGGGGTCCTAGGGTACTCCCTCAGAAAAATTTAATTTTTAAGGGGCAAAATGGTGATATTTAAAGCATTTCCTAAACAAAAAAATAACACACCACATTAAAAAATTTATAATATTTTACAAGTAAACTATACATAAAAGGTCATAAAGGGGGGCCTCGGCCCCCTACCACTCCCCCTCTCCTTCCCCACCTGGATCCCCGCCTGTATGAGCACTCAGAACACAAGCTGTGTGTGTCCATATACACTATCCGCTGTTATCTGGTCTCAAATGATTATGTATATGGAAATTTCAGCATAAATATTGTTACCCCTGAGTCGGTTGAGAGAGAGAGAGAGGGGGGGAGAGAGAGAGGGGGAGAGAGAGAAAGAGGAAGAAAAAGTCTTCTTGCCAACGTACGTAATACAAGAACATACATTTTTGGACTTAACATCACTTATATTTTGAACAACTCGTATTTTTAAGGCTAGCATACAGGTTAATAAACCCAATAATTACTCCGGACTCTAGTCTTAATGTAAGTAACTAGTTAATCAGCCAGAAATGAAAGGGTAAGTAATCGACCCTGGTATCTTCTGTGCAATTATTTAAACAATCACCTGGAATAGTGTGGCTTAAGATATTTTAATCAGCATTTAACGGCAGGGTATTCAGCGCAATTGAGGGGTGCCACGAGTTAAGATTTGATGGAACTTGGTCGGCAGGAAAGATAGGGAGAAACGGGAGATCCCAAAAAAAAATCTGGCAGACCTATTTAATCGTCCGGGGCGATTCCACTTGCAAAAATACGCTTCGATCCCAAGCATCGGAAGTAATTCCTGAAAACATAGTAAAGCTGAAACCATGGAAGACCGACAGAGGAATCGGATTCCGACTCCACCCGAATAAGTCCAATGAACAACCGCTGTGCCAAGTATCGTAGTTACTACTCGATTACAACAACTAGTCCGCGGGACAAAAGCGAACTACTGCTGTGTGTTGCCCTCGACCATCGCGCGCAACTGGTGTGGCGCACCACAGCACTGGCCATAATACTGTGTCACAGACAGCTGGCTCGATTTTCGCCGCTACGTCCCCACTGATCGTGTGCCATGAACTCATGTCAGGTGCAGTACATTTCCCCTCCCTGTGATGTGTCTACCTACTACTAGCGCCCCGCTTCTTCCCATCTCTGGAGGACTAATTGTCGAGGTAGAGTAGTAAGGACAAATAGTGTACAAGGACAATGTAGGAAAGTCAGAAGAAAAACAGGAGACGTGTTATTTAATTACTATTCACGCCTATGTGAGCGCTATGCCTTCTACAGTAGCACGTTACTCTGTGGACAGTTTAAGTTTTACTGCATATTTTGTTATTTATAAATTTAAATGTAATAATGATTTTATAATATACTTATGCTCTTTCAGTTTTATTTTTAAAAGTTAAAATATTAAATATTTATAAACACATTATAATACTACAGACTAAGATAAATGTTGTCCGTAAATGTATAACCAGCTCACGTGTGATGTTTGGTGTAACTTACTTGAAATGACGACTTCAGAAGATTTGTCAATCTTTGAAAGAGTGGCATGTCATCGTCTGACTCTTCTAGGCGTGTTAAAAGAGTGCTGTGCGTAAAATACACAGCCACAGTTTCTTAAAATTAAATTGAATCTTAACACGAAATTGTCATGTTAAAACAGGTTGATAAAATAATTTTCTGGGGACTAAAAGAAAACATTGTCATAGTAACTGACAAATTTTCTTCAAACCGTTCTTTTTATATGAAAATAAATACAACACGGGCAACATGGCGGTTAACAGCCCCCGAGTGATTCTTGTTATTTAAATTAAAACAAATAAAACGTAATTTACTTAAAATTCCATGGCAGGTAATAAGGCCCATTCAAAACACGAGTGGGCCTTATTACATGTTAGCATGACAATTTTATTTTATTTGCTATTAATAAGAGGAGTAATATAAAACGGACTTTCACGGCGTGGTTGAGTTGTTAAGTATATATTGGCATTCTATTTCGCGTATATGTATTTAAAGTGCATAAATTGAAAGGCAGAGGTTCCTTAGAGGAGAAAAGTAACACTCACCTCCGTATTCTTACACGCACGCTCTATAGAAAACAATTCCGCCCACCACCTTATATGATGTGTGTTATTTGTCTGCAGCCAGGTACGTTGTCTTAGACGCACGCTACCAAACCTTAAGTGTTGCAATTAACTACATCGTTTTTAAGGGTATGTTGGCACAAAACATTTTCGCGATATACCATCATTAGAGGTACGTCAATTTCGCAAATACATTCCAGGTCAGGTTGAACGCCAAAAATATATACTTCATAATCACGTGTGAAATTAGCGGGCGGCTGTCACGAAACGCATTTTACTACTGCAAGCCAGTAGTAAATAAGGAAATGAATCATAGAGCTATCGCTTGTCATGTTGTAGGCCAATGAATAATCGACTGTATCCAGAGCGTGTACAGGACTGAGCAATCTAAGCTACTGCCAGATGAATCCGCGAAATTGACGTACCTCTAACCATCATCTCTAACGATGGTCAGAGATACGTCAATTTCGCGGATTCATCTAGCAGCAGCCTAGACTTGTCAGTCCTATACACCCATTGGCCACACTCGATTATCTATTGGCTTATAACCGTACAAACAGGTAGCAAGCGATAGCACTTCGCATTATTTCCTTGTATACTACTGGCTTGCAGTAGTCAAACGCGTTTCGTAACAGCCGCCAGCAAGTCACAGACATGACAATGAAGTATACATAATTGGCGTTCAACCTGACCTGGAATGTATCTGCGAAATTTACGTACCTCTGACGATGGTATATCGCCAAAATGTTTTGTGCCAACATACCCTTGAAAACACTGTGGTTTCTTGCTACATGTACGATTGGTTGATATACGTCTGACACAACGTAGCTGTCTGCAGACCAATAATAGGCATTACTTATTACAACAGCGGGATTCTTATTGACTCAGTCAAATAGGGCAAAACCTCTACTAGCAAGCGAAGGCCAGTCATCTTTTCATAAGCTGTGCGTACCTGGAAACCCAGCAAATAGTCAAGCTTTCCCACGATAAACTATAATCTCTACCAATTATATATCAACTATACTGTTATGTGGGGACACAAAGACACGAAGGCGTGGAGCCAATAACATCACAGAGTGTATTCGGGTGAGTATACAGGCCGTTGAATTCTACCCTGTTGCCCAATAATAACGCGAAATTTGCTCGCCTCTAATCATAGAATGTTCTGATAAGGTAAAGTGGACGAATGTAAGAACATTCTTATCTGAGTTATCACGATTATTTTAACATCTCAATGTTCCTAGCTATCTTACCTTGGAATTGAAAGCAAACATCAAATATTCTATGTAGACAGTAGAAAATCGCGAAAATATTTAAACTCAACATAGACTTCAATAAACCTCAATAACATTATCCTACCAACATCGGTTGACGTAATCTGTGAAGCGGAAGCGTAAGAAAGCGTATGCGTAACACGCAAACGAAACGAGCACACGGAATAAAACATATTTTCTATTCTACAAAGCATGAAAACGCATATATAAACGTACGGACTTGCAACCTACAAGACTAAAAAGTATTAATCAGTAAATTTCTGACATTAGTGAAAAATTAATTTCACATTTATATGTAGTGTAGTATGTTATGTATAGTATAACAGGTAACGTACGTCTTTTCTATGAAAATAGAAATGTTAACAGCCACATAATTTTTTCTTTATAAAATTCGGTCTATATTTTACGATTTTTTTTCGTATGTTTAATGTTTTAAATGCTACTTCACGAAAAGTGTTCCGTAGTTTTTTAGTCACAAATAATAATACTAAATACAGTTGTCGAGGGTGATTTTAGTTGTTAATCGTGAATACTCAACGTGTAAAAATGATGTACCCGAAATGGCGGTGAAAGATGAAATGCTCGATTGTTATTGGCTACCACGGATACGTAAGAGTTCGGAGTTGACCAACTATCTTGCATTTCCACTTGCGTATTCGTGTCCGCTTGCGTCCCGTTGCATGGCTCATTCGGAGTGTATTGCGTTTGCATTTTCGTGATACGTACGCGCTTGCGTGTCACTGTAGAATGGGCCGTTCTGTGATAAAACTGTACAGTTACAACTGGGCCGGTTGAAAAGTGAAAGAGTGCTTCAAATTAACTATAGCTGATATCGAAGTAAGACTTTTAGTGTTTCACAGAGCACATTGGAGCCTAGCAGGAAACCAACTTTTCCGACGATTTTCTGATAGTACTAACTATACTACAACACCTCGATGTATCAGCCCATCATCTGAAGAACTGACATACCAAGCGTGGTCGTGTTACAACAATGGCGGACTTATAAACGTTATGGGTGGGGGGGGGGTTATGTGGATTTATGAATTGTAAAAAAGATCAGCCAACTCAAAAGTGTGGTTGTTTACTGTTACAGAACATTAGTAGAGCCACGATTTTATGGTGAAATGATTTTTGCAACATTTGGTTTCGATGCGTCATGTGCACGTCTACAGGTCTGCTATATCGCCCGTAATTGGATAATTTTACTCTCACTTGCCTTGGCAAATTACAGACGTAAGGAGTCACAGTAATCTTATCCCGATTGGTCCAGTCAAATTAGAAACGTATCTGAACAAAGACACGCGGCCAATAACCTTGAAGCAGAGGTACCGATGTGCACGAGAGACACTGAAACAAAGTGGGGCAAAAATCTTTTCGCGACAAAATCGTGGCCCTAAACATTAGAAATAACATACATACAGGTCGGATATATTAAATGTACTTGGATCATCATAGAGCAAAACTCCAGTTTCCTTGACGCGACTGGACGTACTTGCTACATAATGTTGAACACGATTTTGGACGGGGAGGGGCCCCTTCAGCCCGGTAGCCCCACCGCCTTAAATCCGTCACTGTGTTCCAAGAAAAATTGTATAAGATCCAACTACGGTTGAATCTCATTAATACAAACCTGAAGGGACCTACATTTTTACAGTTTGTAATAACAAGGTTTGTAATAACAGGTGTTTACAAAATCTCAAAAAGTTTTGTAAATATATTACAGGTATTGACACTCGCGGTGTTAGTCACTTGGACGCCCCATTGTACGTTTCGCACTTACGTTCATTGTTGGCCTTGTGCCACATTTGTAGCTTACGTCGTCGTACCGCGGCTGAAACCTAGTCATGGTACGTGGTGATACGCTCGAGGGTGTTTCCGTGAATGAACCGGATATTCAGTTCAACGTATTTCGCGAGTTGTTATTGTGCAGTAATGGGATCACCTCTCAGCATCATTAAGAGTGTTCCACAGTGTTCAACAATCAGCCGCCTGCGTGCTGGGACGACACGCAGCACTGGTTCCAGAGTCCAGATCGACTATTGAAGGACAGGTGGACCAGGTTCAGAGGCCGTCTGTTCGTCGACCTGTTGTGATTACCAAGAGCCTCGCCTGGAGGACGGGCTAGCGACGACAGCAGTGCAATCAGGTCAGTGGTTGCACAAGACGAGGGCCTCAGCGATTTTCCCCGCCGGCACTGAAGTGTAGTAATATAATGCAATGTATCGGGGGAATCAGGGTCTGACTCCTTCAAGCCTTCCAGCCGTCACCACCTCGCCAGGATGGTCCTGGGTCGAGACCCACCACGTGCCGCCGTCCGTCGATAGCCGACACAGTCATCATCAGCCTCCGGCATCATGCTAACGGTGAGGTCAAAGGTGTCCAAAGGGTCACCCATCATAGAGTAGAACAACATAAATATTTAAACAGCCGCTCCCCTCCAACCTAAATTATGTAGTACAACCGTGTAGTATTTTGTAACTAAACTATGTAGAGTAAAGCCACCATAATTATATTAACATATTTCATTAACCGTAACCCTCACCCTTAACTTAACCACTTAAATAATTTCAGTTTAAAGTGCCCACCTATGTCTACAGCCACCCAACCACTTAAATGACGTGTAAAACCTAGTAAAATATCAGTTTTACAACAGTGGTGGAGGCGCCGGGTAATCACAACAGACCCACACCAAAACAGGTACTGGTAGAGTCGGGCACATTCCCTGTATTCCTGAATCTACCCTGGCCTATCCACCGCCCGCGTTAGTACATAGACGAAAATGTTCCACTAGATCGGCATCTCTCATGTTAATATCTTTGGCCGAGTACAGCGCCGTCCACAGTTCACGCAGATCCGGACTATCCAGAAACCGAACAGCAAATCAGAAGGCTTGATTTTTTCCGGACGAGCTGTACAGAAAAAAATTGAGCCCATCCCTACTTTTTTGTATGCGGACCATGCAGATATTGCCCAGAATTCCACTTGTTGATGGTGCAGTGTGTAATGGCGACGATTAAATGACTCGTGTAAAATTCATTTCTGTTGCTCGGTATAAGTTTTTTAGTTATTACGACGTAACATGTCAGCAAGAAACTACAGGAAACAAACAATATTTTCAGGCATCATGCACGCAATTAACAGTTCGATTAAATACATTCCGCGTCTGTGCGAGAGATTCGTAGTTTTGATTTATAAACATGCTCTCGAAACATTAATCAGTACACTCATGTAAGGTTCGTGAGCGTGTATGATTTCATATAATCTCCTTAATAGGTTGCTGTGTACTGATTTTGTTTCATTTATTTACAATATTACATATTACAAAACAGGTTACATAAATGAATACAATTGAATACCCTTGAGTCTGTTTACTATTGTACAACTCTGCCTATTTATTCGTGCAAAATAAACGTTAACCTACTTTTCCTATGAAAGCAAATCTTAAACTGTAAGGCCTAATATCACAAATTGTCTTTTAGTATATTGGTAATTTAAATGTTACTGCCAACTCAATGCTTGTTAAGTACAAGTGACAACACAAAGCAATAACATGCATGCATAATGTAGCCAAATATGGAATGGGGAAGAGAGATTGAACAATATAACTAATAACAACATCAATTACTTACTTCCCAGCTCCCAGGTTCTTCTTAAAATTTCTATACCATAAATAAATAAATTCAAAAGGGCTGTGGCGAGATTACTCCTACCTGCCCCTCTAAAATACTATTTCTTAAATTTCCATTCTCTTTCAGTCATCAGTTCACACTACAAAACATTACACTCCTACACAAACCAATATCTTTGTACAAAGATGTACACAAAAAGATCTGATGAATGTAATGAACTACCATATACTGTACTCTATAAGACTACCCTGCTATGTTTACTTCCACACCCTTTCAGTCTTCTCACTGTTGTTTCCCTTCTTCCTGTACCCTCTCTTGGTGAGGTAATAATTAATCTTGTCCATCCCTCTCTATTCATAATAATAATTATAGTAAGTTTTACACTTGCAATTGGACTAACGCCCGGTGGCGATCAGACTTCTCACCATCCTCACAGAACCAATCCTCTAGTCCTCTCCTAAACCTACCGACCTCCCTTACAGCCACAAACTCTTCCCGCAGTGCATTCCACTCCCTCACTATCCTCACCAGCATTAACTGTCAACCCCTCTCCGTTCTCCTTCACACCCTCTGAATTTTCTATTATTACTACATTTTCCCTTAAACGTTCTCTTAGTTTGCAGGTCAAACTGCCCCATTTCCCCTCTCCGTTCATCACCCTAGGCCTAAAAGTTACTTTCCTCCTCACCAGACTGACTCTGCCTCTTCCATTTATTCATCACCCACCTCACTGCCCTTCTCTAGCTCCTGTACCTCTACATACTCCATGGCAGCATATTCCAGTACTGGACAAACCATCGTGCAATATGTCTTTCCCATCACTTCATTACTAACACCTCTTAACACCCTCCCGAGCAGTCCTAAAGCCCTTCTTAACCACTCTGTCCACCTTATATCAGCCTGTACAACCACCACTAGATACCGATATATTCTGTGGCTACCTCTACCCATCCCATCTGTATACCTCTCTACTCACCACTCTCTTCCTAGTAAACCTCACCAACTTGGTTTTACACACATTAACCTTCATTCTGTTCTCCTCCAAGACCACTTGTAAGTTGTTTCCACTGCCCATCTCTGTATACAGTACACAGTCATCTGCAAACAGTCTTATTTTACCTACAATCCTGGTAGATCCAGTCAACCACCCGCTTGTCATCCAGCAGTTTCTTCAACAAGATTCCACGGGGAACTTTGTCAAAGGTCTTCTTGAAGTCTATGAAACAGGCATACACCAGCTTCTCCTCATAAACTGCCTGAACCAGATACTCTAACAAACCTGTCAACTGTTTACATCCTCAACTGTTTTTTTAATTCTTAGTATGTCCGTCAATGCGCTCCATTCCAGTTCCTTCATCATTTCAGTAAGCGTACAGTTACATTATTCCTCTCTACCCTGCCCCTGCATACGCCACATACCATTCAACATTTTGCTGAGCTTCTTTGCACCTACACTTTCACGTAAAGGTCACCACATGTTCCAGTATTGGCTGTGCCATCGTGCAGTACTGTAAAGCTGGGTGAATAGGAACAAAATCAAAAACAAGTTCCTAGCTAACACTTTTTTTCGAATAAAATTTTGCTACAATTTAAGTTCTCTTCATGAATGGTTTTAACTTGCCTATCTAAAAAAAATAATTTATAAACATAGTTTATATCTAAAATTTTTCTCTGAAGTTGTTTCTATTCACCCTTTTTACAGTACAATTTTTTCTTTACCTCACAGTTCAGTGCCTACTTTGCAGCACAACCGCAGGTACATACACTGTGTGTTCACTGTCACTAACTCAACCCGTCAAATCCAATAGTTCAACTACTTCCAAAGAATAGACTGTTTACCCTAATCACTTTTCCTCCGTGCACACTATAATTCTCTACAAAGCTGCAAAAATATAAGTTCTTATGTAACTTTTCAACTAAGTGTATGGAAGGTACAAAGTTGAAACTCAGAAATCTACAACAAATTGTAGTCATTAAAAAAATTAGCCAGACATTGACATCAAGTTTCCAATTTTTCCCTTGCAGCAGTATTGCACTTATCTGTTATTTTGTGACTGTCACAAAAGAAAAAAATTACCATACCTACACTCACCAGATAGACAGCTGTACTCGCAAGGTGTGTGCAGTAATACTAGGTACTGCGTGTGTTCCAGTGAGCGTCAACTAGGAAACAACATTTATATGAGAACAACGTTATAGTGGACCACTGAATGCATCAATGAAATTAATTACTTCAGCAGTATTTTATGTTTTTAAATTTGTAGGCATTAACTTACGTGTTACGATTATTGAAATGGATGGTTTGAAATTTAGTTAAATTTATTTTAATTAACATGTGCACATAGCCCATAAACAGTTTACATTGTAATTCAAACTGAAGGATAACAGAATCTATTACGTAACACAGTAGCACAAGCATCACATGTGAGCAAGAATACATATGCCTCACAAATCTTGGTCTGACAGTTGACTGCTGCACTATACACTTGTCAGTGATGCTTGTTACATAGCTGAATGTGCATATTTAGATTATTTTTTATACCACTTGCATTGGAACACTGCAACTATTTACTTTTGTACATCTATATAAAGTGTGTGCCAGTTACACATTTCCTAAGGATACAGTAAGTACCCCAAGTCCAGACACACAAATTTGAATTAAAATTTTTATCGCATTCTTTAGTATCCACGTATTGTACCTGTGACGTGGCAGTTTTCAGTAACGATCACATAAGAAACTTTACACAAACCCAGTTTTCTTACTAAAACGCTTGAAAATATAAATTGGCAGTGTAATGGGCTGAACAGAGTTAAAATTTCAAAATCTTATAGTATCAGAGGAATTCACATTTCTGACCTTTCGGATTGGAGGAAATCAAATGAGAAAGTTTGTCTTAAAAACTGCACACAATAACTATACAGTATTAGGTTATCTATTTACTGTATATTATTGAAGAAGACACACACACACACATCAACAACTGTAATGTACAGACATTTTTCCTTAACACATAACAAAAAATAACGTTGGAGCTACCGCTCTTGCCTTGAAAACAGTGGTTCAGTGTCTCTCGGCTCCACAAGATAGGCGTACCTGGATGAACAATAATCACTTTTCTTGAAAGTTACATTGTTTTTTGTCTTAAAACAATAACACACTGATTTCACAATAGAGGGATATAAATTTTAAAGCAATTAATGAAAAACAGTTGTAAAAGTAAAGTTTATGTATATTAAAATCAGTAGCCCATGTCAGATTATACAAAAATTTGCTGAAATTGTTTATTACAAAATAGTTGAGTAGTTCTTAATTTCATATTTTATTTTACCACATGGTGGCTTATATGTTCAAATATGGCTATAAAACCAGCAATGCAATATATTTTTAGATGGGCCAAATTTATTTATTCAGTAATGAAATCTGCTAGGTAATGAAGTCAAAATCGAGTAACTTATATATTTCTTTTCCAAGAATTAACTTATGAGTTTGGTATTCCTGTAACAAGTTGGGAAAATCTACCCTTACAAATGCAGACTTATTCAATTAACACAAAACTTGACTTGTATCTTGATGCAAAAGCAAAAAATACATTGGAACATAAAGTAAGCCAAGCTAAGTACTGAGGCCTACTTATGTGCTACACTTCGATGATAACTTATAATGCAGTGGTAGTAAACACGGCCATCTTCACCATATTCCACTCACTTAACTAATCTTGTACAACTTCACAGAATCAGTCTGATCACTTAGCACACAACCTTGTCTACCACATACTCTCACAATTCTACGACAACTGCCATCTTCAGGAAGCTGCAGTTCAGAACTAGTTTTTGACAGCTGTAGCACAGTTGATGAGTCTCTGGTTACCATCCTCTTATACCTCTATGATGAAATAATACTAGTTGTTGTCTTGTAAACCAAATGGTGCGCCGTAAGGATATAGGAAATACTCTTGACAGTGGTTTTCCTGAAACAGTTAAAAATTATCTTAATAAAACGGTACAAAAAAGTGTTTTGGATGTGTTACAAAAATAGTAAGATTTTTTTGCTGACAAAAGCTGTGAACATATAAAATCACCTACCAATCCCCTCCTTAACCTTCTAACCACCCTCACTTGCTCCTCCTAAAGCAAATTCCACTTCCTCACCAACCTAAGCATAGACTGCCTACCTGCTCCGTTCTGCTCGGAACCTTTTCGCTATTATTCCTTATTCTCCTATACTCTACCTTAGTTAATAGGCAGCCTAACATACCTCATCCTCCCTCTTAGTTTACCACTTTGTACATCCTGACCAGCTTTACCACTCTTCTCCTTGCCTTCAATGAGTTCCACTCCAATTCCTTCAACATTACTGATGACCAAATGTTCCCTTCATTCTCACCAGCCTGCTCTTGCCTTCTCCATTTATCCTTCATCCACCCTTCTACCAACTGTTGTACCTTATACTTTAATTTATTATAGTTCTCTTTTAAACACTAACATAACTGAACTCATAAACCTGTAACTTACAACACCAATACAATTTTATAAATTTTCTGTCTTAAGTTTGCATTCAGTTTCTCCTTCGTTGACGTTTATTTTAAATACATGACCAATTATTACTAGATTTTTATTTATCTTCCAACTACGAATTGACTGAATGAAGGCATTCTCAAAATTAGGTTAGTGAATTTCATGACTAATCTGTTTGTGTCGAACCTTAATACTACCCTCTAAACTTTTCTTCTAAAATAAAGTTGATTTCGCAACAGACAAATACTTAAGTAAAAGGAAAAAAGCATATGACTTACCTGATATAAAACTTCTGGTGCAGACTTTCCTACGTAGGCTTCTTCAGTTTGCTTTCAGTGTGTTGTTGTCGGAAGATATTTATTTGTTTTTAAATACAATGAAACTTGCGACAATATTGATTCCCGTGTCTATCACGTTTATTTGTAAAGACACGCAAGTACAAATTTAAGTGAAGTCTGTGAAATCACTTTGTCACTTCTCATTTACACTACTCCAATAATTGCCACAGAATTATGTTGTCTTAGGTTACGATTTATTTAATTATCACGTAAATACATGCAATACGATTTAGTTGATAGCTGCATAAAGTTATCTCATGCTATAAGTTAAAAATATTCCATAAAATACCACGCCCACAAAGGAAAATACATTATTCGCAGCAATAATGTAAACACAGTATACTATAAACAACGAATTGAATCATGGGTACACCGAAGATCTGTATACGCATGAACGGCCATCTGTACTGTCTGCTCTGTATGTTCTGGACGATCTGTGGACGTGTGAATCTGACTTTGCGCCCGGGGGGGTTGGGGAGGGGGGCGATTAAATATCGCTTTTGAGAGGTGCAGCGCAAAATTTGACCTTGCGCTGCGTTGCTTTGGTATTAAATATACAAATACGCAGCTGCAAGTGGTCACGTGATGGCGCAAAGTGCCTGAAAATCTGCGACTAGCAAATGGCTCGACGCAAGTATATCTGCGCCCTTCGCGCATGCGCATTGGACAATTTTCGTGTGTGTGAAAGTGAATTAACATAAAAGTTGGATATCTTTATGTGTACCCATTGTTCTATGAGCTTTAATTTTTTTACGTTTTCGTGTACACGTTTCACGATTTCTGCTTTTTGTAGTTACGAAGTACAGAAGTACGAAACTGAAATGTTTTTTACTAAAGAAGCAATTAAAAATGGGCAACGATTTATCCTTTCCCCGGAATTTATTTCGAGGGTATTTTTCCGTGGCACACGACGAGAAAATAGAGTTGCGTTTGTGACGAGGTTATTTGTACCGTTAAAAACTTTGCTTAAAACTTTTATGCAAATTATAGTGTAAAATAAATAGCGAATATGTTTTGCAAGTACCTGTTTGGCTAATTGATTAGAACAGTGACATTATCGCTGTTTTCCTTGCTTGGATGGGATGTTTCAACATCACATCTTTCTTGCCGACTTGTTTCAACATACGTGCTTAATATTTGAGTGTGATTCTGTTGGGAGTCTCTTTATTTCATAAAACGGGAGGGCTATCATTTTAGTTTTAAGTCTTTCGTGAGACTTTCTGTCTACACATCACACCCTACCTCGGTGAACATTGAACTTACAATAATCTAGAACTAATTAAATGTATTGCTGTATAGTACGAACGCCACTCATATTCACTACACATTAGCAATGAATTATTTAGAAATAATCAACGTATCACGATTTACGACTCACTGAAAGACGAATGCCACATGAATAGCCCATTAGGTAGTAGGCCTACACTCACAAATACCATGCCACACAAGTTAAAATTACTTACGTGAATTTCAAAACTAGGTCGCTCAAATTAATACCAGTGCAAATATAAAATATATACATAGTTTTTGCTCTAATCGCGTCACACGTCTAGGCACCTTATTTTCCGTTAGCAACATAAAGTATGTAAAAGCTGGTTACAGACGAAAACCACTCTGATGTGTTCCAATTCTGTTACAACAATGTTGCTCTCCATAAATAAAGCATTTAATTATTCACGAACACAAAAATGAACACACGCATCCACTACACTGAAAGAACCACGACATTATGGAAATTTACTTTCACACTTCAAAACACAACTACGACTTATACACTTGTAATGAAAACTTTCTAACAATTTTCCTTCATAATTTGATATGAACCTATACTTCTTACATCCTTGTTAAATCACGAGAAGGCTACAAAATTTGAGGTTATGAAAAACTTAACCAAAACAATTACTTTTAGCGCGAGAAATGTTCACTGCTACATGGAAGCAATATCTGCATGTAAGCACGCGGGTGTGCAGACAGCTTTTGCCATTCAAGTGGCAGTGAGGATGATGTTACCAAATTTCTGATTGGCTTGTGTAGTAAGAGAGGGGAGGCAGTTGCGCCGAGCCAAAATAGGCTCCACCCATGGGCGCCCATCAGGAGGAGCAGGGGGGGGGGCTGAGCCCCCCCCCCTAACAGATGTTCCACAATGTGTTTAGTTTAAAGGGCGCCCATATTATAGATTGTAAGGGGGGGAGAATTGAAAGTATAGTTGATTTTTAAAAAAACTGCTGAAATAGCACCATTTTGCACCTAGAAATCCAAATTTTCCCAGGGGAGGAACCCCGGACCCCCCCTCTAATAAGGGGGATGGGTGAATAGCCAAATGTTAAACCCTCACCCTGTCTTGGCCCCCCTTACAATCTATAAGATGGGCGCCCTTGGCTCCGCCCCTTGCGTCTTGCGTTTTCGAGTATATTTAATTCCAACTACGACTTGAGGTGCAGGTGCAGAGCAGATTTCCTTGCGTTGCGCTGCGTCGGTGCAAAACGCAAGTGGTGATATTTAATCGGCCCCCGGGACGTTACTAAAACAAGATGGCTGCCGTATGGCAAAAATGATACACGAAAGACTGGACACTCTAATTTACCCATCCGCCAAAGTCCGCGACCGTGCTGCCGTCTATCACTGCGGCAATTTTCTAGAACTAACGTGCATTCTAGCGATTAATCTAAGAACTACTTCGACTAGCATTTATTTGGCGGGCTATTCAAGTCGTGGGTACATTATGATTGCACTATTTTTCACTATCCAGGAAACAAAATAAAATACAGGGAATACATTACATATATACATACATAGATGTAATATCTGTGTAAAAAAATGTGTTCAAAGTTATATATTATTTTCTGGATAGTTAATAATATTGATTTCACACATCTACCAAAGATCTGAATAGCTCACACATACACATGGACACATTATAAAAATACAAAAAAATATGTTTTAAATTTCTATTTAACCAAAAAATGTTCGAAATATATTTTAAACTTCTGTTTAAAAAATAATTGCCTTAGCAGGATTTCACATTATCTTCATGATATCGAATAATACTACACACATATTTTGTGTAAATTATAGATGTGTATGCTGGAAAGAATAACATAGGTATATTGATTAACTGTAACAATTTGTTACATTAAAAAAGTTTTTTTCTAGAGATACTTCAGTTACCTGCACATTAATTGTTGTTATTTGGTTTTTACCGCTGGCCAGAAATCAATAAGAATTACTGTTAGAAATATGATTATGATTTCATTATTAAAGAAAATATGTAATTGTTGAGCAAAATGCTTATTTATATATTGTCAAACTTATGTTATCAACAAAAAATAATAAAACGTTTATTAGAATGCTAATCAAATGTAATAATTGGCTTGCAGCTCAAAAAAAAAAAAATTGTACAGCAGAAAAAAAAATGCGTGGCTTGATAAGAATTGCCTATGTGCAAACAATATACAATTTATTGATTTAATTCACAATAAAAAGTTGGAGCACCTATATTTACAATGTACTACTGGCAGAGTATATGTAGTATTACTAAACACATTGCAATAGTGTTTATATAGTCATTATTTTCAAATAGGTCTATGTCTTGTAATGATGTTCCACTAAATCAATTTACACCTTCTATTTTATGTTGAAAATATGTTGATAAACCAACCATACAATGCAATTTAGATGACTGGTTTCAAATTCGAATTTTGCTTAACCGCAGAAGTATTATCTTACAACCTTTTGCCCAGTTTTTCTACATGCTGCAATACCTCCAATAGATTATGAAGGAAACTACAGTAATTAAAACCAAGCATCATTGCTTACAGTAGAAAAATATTGTGTTCAATTTCTTTCATTCGCAAACCGCATATGAATTTCCAGCCAACAAGAGATGGTTTAAAAATAAAAATAGTGAATAAAATGTTATAATTAATATTATGAGTCATTACATATGTACTTGAGATCGTACAGACCACTACTGCAGTTTGTGCTGTTCTTGTAGTAGAAACAAGCATGAAAGTAGTAAAACATGAGAAACTCAAAAGTCTTGATTTTTATAAATACAAGATACGCATGGTTCTACCTTTAAGAGTTTTTTTTTGTATTATAAAATATAGTAAAAATACTACTAAAAATTACTTCTGGAAAGGAAAAATTCACAGAGTAGATGGGAATAAAAAGTACACAATTTGTCACCTTTATTTTGTAAAAAAACATAATACAGTATCTTGTACATGAACACCATTACATTACCTGAGCACTGTTCATTACACATTAGGATTATACTCAAGTGGCTCATTTACAAGTACCTTAGTTTTTGTAATGTGCATGATAGTACGTAAAACACATAATTTCCTATTATTTATTGATGGTTAAGATGTTAAATCTCATTATCTGAAAATAAAAATCCAAATCATGAAGTAGTTATCCATTATTAGAATTACATGTCAAATACACAGTTGGATGTTCTTTCCTGCGACAGTGAACTATAACAGGCTATTCTGAAATAGGGAATTCATGATAAAATATTTAATTTGAAACGTTTGCCTCAAAATTAACACACATCTAAATCAATTTCTATATTGTCGAATTGATTTTATGACTGCGAGAGTACCTAAAATAATGATTTTTATATGATTTTAATTTAACATAAGGATACTTAAATGAATGCCTTCCCAGTTATTAACTTTTACAGTTTTTGTTTACGACATGCAGTACAGTTTTAGGCTGCAGAGGTATTTTTGTGACATTATTTTTCATTTTTATATATGTTACAATTCATTTTTTATGTCATAATATAATGTATTGATTTGTGACGATATTTAGAAAGAACAACGATGCTCTTTTAATTTTAAAATAGAAAGTAATAAGAAGTAAGGAAAGCTAATATTCAAAAACTTACAGATAAGTTGGAAGTGATTAACAAGCTACAATTTTTGTGATATTTATTTTCAAGTAGACAACTATCAAAAATGTAAAAATAATTTTTTGGAGATTATCTATTTTCATTTCATATATAAAATTTTAAATTGAATATGCTTATTCATAGCAAATGCAACACTTTTAAAAAGCTTATTTCAACAATAAGGAAGAAAGTAAATTAAATTCAAATTACATTTAAGTATGTTTTATTATTAACACAGCAGCTTTGATCTAAACTGAAAATACAATATTACTGTAAATTAGCACTCATTTTAATGTATAGTAACTTTTGCACAAACTGGTACAAACTACGTAGGGCAGCTTTTCAATCATTTAACGAATTACAAGATAGCCATGTCACCCTTATTTGCAAATTGCACTGTATTACAAAAATTGTTACATTTTGCGTAAGAGCATGCAACCTCTCTGATTTTTTTTTGTTATTTTATCAAAGTATGAAGGTTACAGAAAAGGTATGGAACTTCAATACAAGGCAACAATAAGCCATAAAACATTTAAAGAACTTAAATCCTATTTTAATAAATTTTTGTGCAAAAAAATTATTTTCTTTAAAAAATGGAATCACTGCAGCGAGGGAAATGTTTGAACATGATAATGTAATGTTTTTACATTAACGTAGATGCATGTAAAATAATTTCCAATAACAAAAATATCTGATTTTTTATTTCCATTGTCAGGAAAATATTTAATTTACAAATTTCAAATAATTTCCTGCTACAGCTGTAGGTACTCTTGCTCTCCCATTTTGTCCTCATACTTCAAGAACTTAGGGATTGTGTATTGTGTGTGTGTTTTGGTGAGAAGCAAGAGAGCACATTTGTGTATGTATGTATGTATGTATGTATGTATGTATGTATGTATGTATGTATGTATGTATGTATGTATGTATGTATGTATCTATGTATCTATGTATCTATGTTATCGATACGACCGTGCATAGATTGGTTTCACAAAGTGAGCGCACGACACAGTTTTTAGTATCATGGGGTTACATCCAATTAAACTTGTTATACACCCTTTACTGAACACTTTAGTTCTCAAAATGCAGTACATAACGACAATTTTTTTATTTAAAAGATTTTCAGCCATTTGCCTATAAACGACATGCAGCAAAAACGACAATGCATTTATGAAACGTTCACTGATATGCATAAAAATTGTGTACGGCATCAACATATAAAAGTATGCTACTGTGCGTCTCTGCTGTCTAGCTTTCCTATATTTTAAAAATGTATCACTTAACTAGTCTTTACTGATGGCTAACAATGCGAATTCTTTTACAGAAATTTCTGATGTTTGGTGTCTTCGTATGCGTAATGGTTGCAGGAGAGATAGCTAATGGAGAAAGAATGGATTCTCAAGATCTTGATGCAGTCGTACAGGATCCTGCGGCCAAGAAGAAAGCCATTCAGCATTCCTTGGGTGGCCAGGGCATACTGGGTGTTCCAGGGTATTTTGGCCAGCCTGGGTTACTTGGAATGTCCAGGTGTCTTGAAGAACCCAGGTTACTTGAAGAGGCAGAGTTGGCTGCCCAAAGAGAACGGGAGTTACTCGCTGAGGAAGAACTACGAAGAGCTGAGGCGGAACACCGGCTGGGTGGTTATCTTCCACCATACTAGGGCATTTCTCTCAGCTTCCAATCTGCATATGATGAGGAGGGCCCTTTAAACGCTGCTGCTCCGTAATCAAAGGTTTACATTTGCCACGTGGAGAGAAATTCTCTCCAATGGACGTGGAATTGTTGTATTAAAAAATATATAATCCATTGAAGATGAACAGCTGTAAGAACATTTACTTTGAACTGCCAAAAGTTTTCATAGACTAACTTACTTGTATGGAGATGGTAGATAAGTAATAGTAGGAAAAAATTAATATTCGTCGTTGTTATTCAAAATAAAATAGTGCAAGAGAAAGTTGGAAACAATTGTTAATATCTTGTTAGCCAAAGGTTTTGATACCCTGTCCGAAATACGACTTATAGTGAAGGTATAATATATATATAAAATTTTCGAGCAAATAATTTTAACAATTTTAGTAAATAATAATTTACTAGTATTTCTGAACAATATTTACAACTTATTTTGAAAATTCTAATGAAAAGGCACTCTGTAAAATTACCTCAGCATTCTACTTTATTGATTTCATGTTGTTTTTGAAATGAAACTAATGTGTAGTGTTTATTTTTACCAAGGAATATTTTATTTACGTATTACACAGTAAGTATTCGTTACAAACTTGGTAGTTATTGAATTATTCACAAACGTACGTAATAACCTTCTCTTCTTAATTATTTTCTAGTTGGTTCGACTAAACAACATACATAAGTAAGAAATGCAAAGCAAATAATCAGAATAACGTTGTTTTATCGTTTTCGTTCAACACAACGAAAAATTAAATATTCTTCCACATTCATAAAACTCCTACAAACGAATGAAAACGGCAAGCCTCGACTAAATACATTTTTAAGATTACAAATGTACTGGTTTTAGTTTGCTTCATTAAATAACATATTCATGTTGTTATTTTACTGTAAACATCAAAATCAAAGTTACAGGCATAATCAAGTATGCCCGAAAATAAATCATTATTTGCGGATAATATAAGGAGTACATTGTCCCACTTATGACTCTCAAGATTTATGGATAAATGTTTGTCTTATCTCACGAGATATTAAAAACAAAGAAATTTTCCGCTTCTCATTTACTCGAGAAAATTAAAAATACATTGTCTAATACTGTAGTTACTTTCCCGTGTTGGTTCGACTGATTTGTGAACTTTAGTCTCGAAAACCGCACTTGAAACATCACACTGTCTTACATTGCCGCTGCTTCCCGCAATGTATTTCTGATAAAAAGTAGCGATTTTGGTAATGAGGAATGTATTTGTGATATTGGTCAGTGTTTTAAGTCTGGTCGTCAGAAGAATTTATTACTTTAAGTCTTCGCCACATTTTCTCCAACATGACTAAATTAAAGAAGACGAAAATTTCGCATTCAAGAACGTACTCTTCGTAACTATCGCAAGATGCTGTGTTAAATTTAACTTACCTACACTAATACAATGAAAAAATCGGGGGGAAAAATTGTATACCCAAAAACAATAATTATATCACTACAGACCTTGTCTTGGAAATTTCATAACTGTTCAAGTAAATACATTAGCATTTTCCAGTATTTTTTTTAATGTTTCAACTAACTTACAAGATAAGTATTAAATTCAAGTTTTCGTTACGTAGGCCATGGCAGATTTGCGCGACGTAAATGGTTCTGTTAGTAATTAATATTTTCAAATATGTAAAAGATAAATGTTAAATCAGATATGACATAAGTAGAGCCACGATTTTATGACGAAAAGATTTTTGCAACATTTGGTTTCCATGCCTTATGTTGACATCCGCAACTCTGTTTCATGGTCAGTGATTGAACGTTTTAACTGGCACACGTCTTGAGGTTCTACTGACAAATCACAGACGTACTGCGTCACAATAGCCTCATTGTTATTGGTGCAGTCAAATTATGGACGTGTCTGAGCAAAGACACGCTGCCAATAGCCGTGAAGCAGAGCTGCCAAGGTGCACGCGAGACACTGAAACAAAATGTTGCAAAAATATTTTCGCGACAAAATCGTGGCTCTAGACATAATACAAAATCAATCTAACATAAACTGTAACTGTACGAATATTTTGGTATAAATATAAGGCAAAATATTTATCAGGGAAACATTACTAACTTTAAGGAATTGTACGCTAGTAAGAATGAAGTGATGTCATTATGGAACAACGAAGAAGCGAAGGTGTGAAGAAACGAGAGCACCTAGATAAATTAAAAGTATCTAACGTCTAACGTCGATCACGTTTTCCACTCACGAAAATCAGAGGCCACCCCATAGTCAATCATATCAGGATATTATCATTGAAAGCTTTGTGCGATTCGAGTTTACGATGGGATATAGTAATTGCACATACTCCATTGCGTTGAAGATAGGTATATGAGGGGCTGACATTCATAGTACAGTAAGTCACAAATATTTAAGACTGTTGTTTTTATTCATATAATACACATTTTTCGAAAGAATATTCTATAACACATATTGCATTGATTACAAAAAAAATGATTTACGAGAAACAATTTCAACTGACTTATACCACCATAAATCTAAGCCGCTCATATATCAAAGAAAACTAAATAAAATAAAAAACATAAATAAGCAGGATATGCTCTGGTCGAAACGATACATACCCAACATAATATTCCATGAATGGAATCGAGTCAAATAAAACATGGACGACCAATAAAACCAAGCACCACTAAAGCTGACAACATAGGTTAGACAGAACGATGAAACGAAACAAAACACAGTAGTTTTCCAGACAAAAACAGATCCTGTATGGATCACCGTAGTTTGAATCAAGTAGTCCGAAAGAGACTATACCGTTGCCTACTTCTGTTATGTTCAACAAGTGACGAGTTGATAGCTTTCTCGACGACATAATACTGTATTAGCACCGTAAGTGTGGACAGTTGTATATATTCGAGACTTGCTTTCTTGTCATAGCCAACCCGGTTCCACAGCGAATGAAGTTTTCTGCAATACCGGACACAGATGTGATACTTCGCCAGTTAGTTGCTGTGTCAAAATATTTCAGACCCGTAAAACTAAAAACTAAGCGGAGATTACTGCTGGAAACTTCACGATATAGTTTTTACGCTTAATTTGATCGCAGCAATTTTTCTGATAATATATGATTTATTGCATATAACACTGTCAAATAGAGAACACACTTTAATAAAGGCTTAAATTTATTTTCATTTTTCTGTTTAGAAAATACGTAAAGTTGAAACCTTTTTTTCTTATGTTGCGTGGTTGTAAACTGGCATTATGATACCTTCATAAATGCGTATCATATTATAAGGGCAACATTAAATAACTATCCATACTGTTAATATGAATGCCGAGTTTCTAACAGATAGTCGGGGAAGCGCTACTATATGTTTTTACACTAGGTATAATTAGAGACAGCGGAAAATCGCGAAAATATTTAGAACAGTCTCCAATAAACTATAGAATCTCAATCGTGACACGTGTGAACAGTTTTCTGGCAAATCACACAAGTTCTGTGTTAAAACTGTACAGTTCTAATTGGGTTCGTTGAAGAGGGACACAGTGCTTCGTATAAACAATAGCCAATATAGGTGCAAAACCTTCAGTGTTATACATATAGCATGTTGGAGCCTAGCAAACAATCAACTTTTCCCGCGATTTACCAGCACCTCTAGGTATAATATTTAGATAAGAAAGGCTATTGTTTTGGTTTGTGTCAAGCCATCAGTCACTGGTTATAGTGTGGAACTTTAAATGTTTAAAATGCTTCGCAAAACACTTTTTAATTTATTGTGATGGTATAATATGTTTAAATTTTGTACTGATAAAAACATTTTTACGATACAAATTTGTAAAATTTGCGTCAGATGGCGCTAAACGAAGATTCCTTTGCTTTATTTAATTTCCATGTAAAGTGGCCGGGTTTTTCAATACAGGAAGCGAAGTAATAACTGGTAGTAGCTCCCCTATCTTGTCGTATGAGAAAAGAGGAAAAATATTTCAGCCTAAGAAATAAAAGATATATCTGCCTGGAGGTTGCTTTGCAAGTTCGGGATTTTAAAAATTCACCCACAGAGTTTAAATAAAAAATAATAAATTCTAACAGTCACAAAAGCATAAGTTCATTGGTTCTGTCCAAAAATGTTTGTTCCACATGAAAAAATTTTGAGTTAAAGTTATATTCCTTACGTGTTTTGGAGATAAAAACTGAAACGAATATACATGTACAGTCATTCCAGGATATGGATGTTTATCGAATCGGTTCCAATGAACAATTCGCTTATTTTTAACAAATTCAACTTATTTTAACTTTATGGAACACTTTACTGTTTCTTATAGCTATGTATTTAGACATACTCATCTGTTGTGACACTGAACACGTTTAGCAAATATTAACGATTGTTTTCTTCTGTGTGTTATGTAACCAAGTTCGTTGAATGGTTTAAAAGTTTAAACCAATTCCAACTTACAACATAATATATTATTAATTTTTATTTCTGTGGTTAGTGGAGTATTTTGAAAATGGCAGAATATAAAAACAAAGTATTCGTAAATATTATATTTTAAACCTGCATATGAGACTAGCAATAATGTTGATTATTTTTAACTATCAGAACTTAGTGATACTAACTACATTTTGTACGTTAATTAAGAAAAGCTAAGAAATATAATATTAGTAATTTACTGGATCTGAAAGAATCTCAACCAAATAATAAAGGGGCATTTCCGTGAAAACTAACCTAGGTGCAAACTGTGAAAAATAAGAATGTCTTTCTTATCAGTGGGCTGTGTGGCTGCTGTGACTGAAACAATTTTACTGACCATTTCGTTGAAGCAATTTTACTTCTGAATCATTATCTTAGTGCAAAAGAAATAAAAGTGACTAGATGCCAATTACGTAAAAAATAAATCTTCAAGTGTTCCTGCTAAGCAAATTATTTCTAAACGTAGTTTATGCATCTTGATAACCTGCATACTTTACAAGACGCGAAAGAGCGTTTGATACAATTCGTCTGAATTTTCATTTCATATTGAGATACGTTTTTTTTTTTATTTCTTAAACTGAACACTAGTTATGATCTAGCAGTAGTGAACATCTCCTACATGCCCATACCTGGCTAAGAAGTAGAACTTTAACTCTTTGGTACTGCGATAGAGAGGACTTGGGTACAGTTCCCGTCTCCGGATATTCTGGTTCAGGTTTTCCAAGGTTTTTCGAAATCCGTCCAGGCGAATGCTGTTATGGTTTCTTTATAACAACAATGGCTCACTCAGCCTGTGTTTGTGTACGTGTCACAGCCTCTAAGAATCTAGATGTTGACGAGACGTAGTAAAGTTTACTTTATTCACCTTCTCACTAACCACTATCGTTCTTATACATTACACAGTCTCGTCCTGTAAAGTATCAGATTCTACAAATATCACAGTAGTGTTTGTTATGTTAGCTGTTATAAAATTGATAAACATAATTTGGAGGATGTCACACGTTATTTATTTAAACAGTCGTAATTATTCAAGTAATGGTCTGTTTAATAAGGGCCATTAAAATCGCTACATTGAAAACTTATTAACATAGGAAATATTATCAAGAAATATAACTTTCAGTTAAAGTGACATTGACGTTCTTAAAGAGTTAAGTATGATTTAAGAATACTTATTTTAACATGAATTCCTCACAAATCGAAGTTAATATGTGTTTATACAATATTTTAGTACATTTCTTTCTGGTTTTTTCTCCATCCCTACATTCATAAATTGTTAACTAACAGCACAAACCCTTCTTACTTCTTTATTGACGTTTTCATTATTACATTAGACTGTAGTAATGCAAAGGTAAGGGTGTCGTCTCGTGCTGAACTACAGAGGTTCGGGTTATTTTCCCAGTGGCGTTGCTTCTGATTTTCACGTTTGAGAAACATTTCTAACGTTACTGTTACTCTTTGAGTTTTCTATAGGTGCACACTTATTTTTATTCCATATTTTCGCGTTGTTGAATATTTATAAAAATTATTTGACTTTATCAAGCTATCTCCACAATACTTTCATTCCTGCAACAGGCAAGATGAATTAATTTATTAGAATTACTTACTTTGTCAAGAAACATTTGAAACACATTTAACAGTTGACCTATCCTAAATAAGACAGCTTACTGATAATATCAACATACAGCAACGTTTCCGAAACTATTAATTTTTAAATATGGAATTAATTCAAATGGTCTAAACACACAACGTCATCTATCGCTTGGAATAGATTTACATATGAACAGTAGCAATTTATTCAGAAACTATTTACAACAGTACGTATTGAGATTAAGCCACTGAAATACAGCTATTAAAATATTGATTACGAGAACTTATTTTGAGAGACTTGTTACAAAAAAATACTTTATCGTAGTAGTTTGCCATTATTTGCAGCATAATTTTGAGTTCTTCGTTAAAATTGTGCAACAATACTAAAAAAAATGTCCTTCAAGTGATTGGACTGAAATATAATAGAGTGCAAAAACTCTTGGCTTACAATCAGATACGGCATACAATTGTTCATATTTCTCCAACATACATTAACACGTGTGTGAGAAACGACTTGGACATATTTCATGGGCACCGCTGGATGAAATGATTTTATTTTAAATTTTTATGGTCAAATTCTATATATTACTTAATTTAATTTTTGGTTTTTTGTCATTAAAATTTTTATACATTTTTTTATAGTTTTGTTTGGACACACCGGAAAGTAATTGTTTCACCATGTGTAATTCAAAAGGCAGGTCCACATAATTTTAAATATAGAGTCCTGGTATAAAATTCTCTCTTATTTACGTCACCACTACGAGTAATTGTACAGTGCTGCTGTATACTTGAATTAGGGACGTTGGTGAGGTCCGTAATTTTTTCCTAATTTAAATGATAATTTAGTGTAAATCCACACAGATAACCTACATTTCAGTACAGATAATTTATGAAAAAATTCAATATAATTTACGTTATTTAGTACGTAATTATTTAAATTAGGAGTAGTAACGTTGCAGCTAATGATTTAAAATTTTTTTGAATTTTAATATATGGTTGGCATTTGACATAATAGTAAAATAGTTAACGTGAAGAAGCAATGCATAGTTTTTACAGTTTTTTTAATTTTATCACACGCCTCTTTGGGGTATAAAGAGGTTTGTAATATTTTAATTATTTTTTTAAAATTTAAATGATGAAGTTCGTCCAATAAATGTGTAATTGTTGCAATAATTTTTATATTTGTACTATGTACTGTTTGTTTTGTAGACATATTGGGGCTACTTTCCACTGTAACAAACATTTTATAGATGTATAGTTACTGAAAATGAACACTCAAAGCCCAAACTTACAGATAACGGTTTTATGCTAGAAAGAAAAATAAACTGACTTACTATACTGAAATAATTCACACTGAAAAACAATGTTGTAGGTTACAAGGTCTTCTGCAAACATACAAAAATAATTCATTAAAAAAGTTCTTGAAATTTTAAATTTAAATAAAAAATTTAAACATTGTTTACATACAAAACCTTTTTGTTTTGCTTTTTATGCAGGAGGCCTGTAACATTGTTATTCAGTGTGATTATTTTTTAGTTTGGTAGGTCTAGCGCTTTTTTATTCTATCATAAAAACCTTTCCGGAAAATTTGAACTTTGATAGGCCATTTATGAAAAACTATGAAAGCTAAAATATGTTAGTTACAGTGATAAATAGTCACAATGTTGTAATATATACATTCGTCGAGCATATATTGCAAATTTTTATGCTTCAAAACTTATTACGTAACAGTCCAGTTACAAATTTATCTGTACAATATCTGATTCAATGCTATGTTAATCTTATATATGGTTTTGCGTATCGCTAGATTTATGTCTGAATATTCTTGGTTAGTTATCTGCACATTTTTATATTTTAATCGAACTTGATTTAAACATTGTCCATTTAGTATTGAATAATAAGTGCAGAGAGTAATTCATTATGCCCTAAAAGAGTGTATTTCTTGTACCATAGAGGAGTGTGAAGTTTTTTTCTACCATGCTAGGAGCGTTTAGCTAGTTAGGTTATTAAGTAGTAAGCGGGACGAGGCAGGTGTGGATCGTTGGTGTGTTGATGTGCCGTGGGCAGCCAGAGACGTCGTTCTGGTCTTCCAACCACAGACGGAAGGACGTAAAGCGAGATTCATCTCGCCTCCCTGGAGGCAGTGATCGACGTCGGAGCCTATATCTGGAAGAAGAATTTGGTATCGTAAAGCTCCCAGTTACAGGTGTAGGGCCAGCCAGCACTGCGTCCATGGTGGTTCAAATCTGGAACTAAGGGCGCGGTCTACCGCAATTTTCATCATCATTATTTTATTTTTATTTGTACCAGATATTTTTTTTTTATTTTAACACACAATGTGATTAAATTTGACTCTTACGAAATTTTGTTATCTCGGATAGTTTTCGCGTAATGGCTTGTTAAAGTCATATTTTGCATGTTTCCGTTTTAACGACTACACTAAAACCAACTAATATACCAAACTGAAAAACATTACAGCGGATAAAGACATTGCAGGCTATAATTACATGCTTACAAAATTAAAGAATGAAAATTATTCGAATTTTAAAAAAATGCCGAAACTAAAAATAAAAATTTTAAAAATGCAATATATATTTTTTTTAAATACAAATAATTTTTTATTTTATTTTATGGACATGTCATTGTAGACTGAAATGTCTTTATCCATTGTGATTTTTTTGAGTTTGGTATATCAGTTGGTTTTAGTGTAGTCGTTAAAATGGAAACATGCAAAATATGAATTTAACAAGCCATTACGCGAAAACTACGAGAGATAAAAAAATTTCATAAGAGCCAAATTTAGTCACATTTTGTGTCTTAAATGAGAAAAAAAAATGTCTGGTACAAATAAAAAAAAAAAATGGTGATGAAAATTGCGGTAGACCGCGCCCTAATTGGTTAACTTCTATCATGAGTATAGTGTGTAAGAACGGGCAGTGCTGCAGCCTAGTTCTGCAATAGAAGGCATTTAGTAGTTAGGAGGTAGAAGGCTTCTGTAGTTATAAGTATTCTCACTCCTTCCTTGTCTACGCCTTGTTCGAATTTTGGTAGTTAATTTGTTTCCACTCCTAGTCATTTCTTAGTTATGCAGTATTCGTTTACATAAAGTGCGAAATCAAAAGACTAACTAGCAAAACTTGTTCCAAATTCATGCTTTTCCCTGAGATGTTCTATTCATTAAATTTGTTTTTTTTTTTCTTATGTCTGTGAGTTTTATCCATTGTCTCATGTTATATGAATATATTAGCGTGGAATTATATGTTAAATTTTATGTTAAGCTAGCCTGCACTTCCAAAAGTCTTAGAGGAAAGAATTTGATAGTCTTGTTAAATTTATTTACCCCTCCAAACAACCATTCATTATTTCTCAGTTTTTTTAATGTGCATCGTAGTGGTTAATTTCCACACTTACCTTGACGAACCATTAAAATAATATTCATCAACCTATAATAAAACAAACCATACATTGTACAAAGTCAAAAATTATTACAATAATTAAATGATTCTGTTTTCTCTCTTTAGACCACTATTCATAGTTTAATACGCGCTGTTATATGTAACCAAATATCGTACAAGGACGTAACTTAGTTGTATTTACTAGCACATTTTTAAATTTGATTGGCTTAGTGAACTGAAAATTGGTTTCTGATTTGTTATTCTTTATGTATATTTTGCATTTTACGTCAGTGATTAAATAAAAAAACAATGTTCGTTCAGAATGACCACTCACAATCACACGTGCATTCTCAATTAGATACTAATTATTCAGTTTTCTTCTACACCAAAATACATGACAATATGATATTTATATCGGCTTTCGTTTAGTAAATTACGAGGTCAAGATATAGCTTTACATAATAAGAACATTTTCGACAGTTTGATGTGAACATTAAATCGAAATATTTTTCTGAATTTTAATTTCAGATTAATTAAAGCAAGGACGGATACTTCTTCATTTCCAAGCAGAACTTGTATATGAATATTGATGATTGCAGAAAAATAACAAAACTTTAAAACATATAGAGATTGAAGTTTTAATTGATTTAATTCAAAATCTTAACGTACAATGGCAAAAAAAAATGCAATATTAAATTCGGAAATAACGTCACATGGTTAAACGGAAATTACTTGAAAAACATTGACTTGTTTAAATCGTGTTGCGTTCTGTAACACCTCCATTGTATCAATTTTGAATGATGGGTTTCCGCACATAGAGTGAGTGAGTGAAGAGTTTTGGTCAGCGCTTAACATAGAGGTCTTTAGGGGGTTGACATGATGTGAGTATGGAGCAGCGCCGGAATGATGGGGCGGGATAAACGGGATACCCTCGAGAAAACCCGCCGACCAGCGGCATCGTCCGGCACGATTCCCACATGCGAAAATCCGGGGACCGACCCCGCCGGGAATCGAACCGTCTCGCCTTGGTGGGGCGAGAGGTCTGACCCCTCGGCCACCACGTCACTTCCGCACGTAGAAGAACTCAAACATGTAACGTTACGACCTTACACAAAGAAAAATAACAGTCTTAAGGATCGACCTGTGAGAGAGTGTCGTAGACGTTCAAGAGGAGCATTTGACTCATCCCCCCGGTCGATGCTACGCCTTCCACTGCAACCCGGGGAAGATTGACCGCTCACGGGACTATTGTTTCGTATCACACCGACGAACGTGATTTTATTCCGTTCATTGGCTTGGAGAGAGTGTGGACGTAAGCGAGGGATGGTGTGCAATTTAACAGCCAGCCGACGGCGAGGAAGAATCAACCATGGAAACAGACAGACCCCCTTTCCCTCTCCATCTACGTAGACGATTAGAAGTATTGTGGGTAGTTTTTTACTGCATCTTGAAACACCTGAGATCACACCTACCCCATTTTACTTGTTCCGTAACTCCATAGCTCGGCCGTGACCTTTACCTTACTTTGTGTAGCCTAGCTACAAAGCCAACTCTATACACTATACATCAGAATTAATGAATAATCACTTCCAATAGTATCCACAGATTTCTTGATGAAGCGGTTTAAACTAATTGAATCAAAGGAATACTACTGGCAAATCAGTTTTAAACTGCCAACAATTCAAAAATTTTTCGACAATGGTTTTTCACTGATTTTAGATGGAGCTGTTTAAACTAACTGAATAAGTGAAAATACGATATTCACCAATTTCAACACGTTGGACTTGCATTCGGGAGGACTCGGGTTCGATACCCGGTTCCGACCATCCTGATTTCGATTTAACATGGTTTCCCGAAATCACTTAACAAAGCCCATTGCCGCTTCATCTTCCAGCTCTTGTTGTTGTACCAAGTTTATCTCACCATCACTAACGACCTCGCTGACGAGACGTAAATCACGCTTACCTTACCTGCACTTATTCCGATTTATAGTTCTGTCATTTTTAAGGATATAAGTAAATATTCACTGAAGTGCCAGTTGTTTTTCACTGATTCACTTAATTTAAACATCTCAATCTATAATATAAGAAAATTACTGGAGTATTAGAGTACACAAATTTCTTACATTCTACAGTGTAAATGCAAGGCTACCTTTTCTAGTATATTTGTAGTCGGACGATTCGCTCTGATCATAGATCGTGCCCTGCTTGTCACTACTTCTATTATATAACACTAGAGCGCTTTAGAATTACACGTTTTCTGTCTCTATTAGGTTATTATTAAATGAAGTACACCCCTCGTCTGCGCCTGCTGGGTGCTTAGATAGTTCTCAGGCTGTTCGCTAGAGTTCTCTGCCGAAATCCAGCCAATGTGGCGATCACTGGAGCGAGTCAAAGAACTTGATGAGAACCTGGCTTGGCGGCATGTCAGAACTGAGTTATTTTTTTTAATTTGTACGTTGTAAATGTGTACAGCAGTGCAGGTTTAATCGTACAGCTTCCCTACTACAATTTAGTTTAACGGCTAGTCTTGTCGCGACCCTGGCAAACGAAGCACACATTCTCGTGGTTGCGGTGTTGAAGTGAAGAGTGGAGAACTTAACTTGTCAGAAGTATCGAGGGATTGTGTGTGACTCCGTTGGCTCAGCGTGAGTGGAGAGTTCATACAGTCAGGCTGGGGACGGAAGACTATCTGCGACACGTAGAAGGATATAAGAATGCATATAAGTATGTGAAAACGCTATGAGGTTTAAGATACTGGTATCATCATATACATACACCATTGCATTATCATGAGAGCTAATCACTTCATAGCCGATTAAAATAATACCTCATATATTTATTTTTCTTTATTTTGCATGTAATTAATTATAGATTTTAATACACGAACTTACGTTAAGAACATTGTGGAATTTGGTTAACTTGTGGGCATATTACATTGCTAAATGAATTTAAACCAACAATAAAATGAGGCAGTGTGATTGATACTTTACTTGTAATATTTCCTGAATTAAAAAACGAAATAATTTTAAATTTGACATTGTATTTTTCGTGGGGCAGTGGACAGTGTATAGGTATCTGGCCTAGAGCCAATTGCGTGGAAGATAATCATTAAATTTTTAAAATCTACTTTTAATAAAATTGTATTATTAAGAAATGTAACTAAGTTATCAAAAAGCAATGTGTTAAGTGTCTGCATGAAGTATGAAATATGAGTAATCAATTAATAAGTAACCAATTTCTCAATAAATTTAAACATAACAATCCAAATCAATTATCGTAAATTATAAGTTCATACACAAATAATATATTTTATTAAAATAAAAATAAGTGTGAAGAATAATGTGGCACCTTTGTAATGATGTGTAGGGGGCTTGAACGATGATAAATACAAATATTGGAGTTTCAGGAGTTGACTAGATAAAAAATAAAAAAAATATCAAATAAAATTAACCTTTTATAAATTGGAAAATTCTTAGCACGAAGGTATGGTCATACGTGTGACGGTACTAAATATATGATTACAATAAAAATATAACGATTATATAATTATTTAAAACATGAGTTTAAGTCTCATGGTTATTAGGAGAAGTGGTACTTGTATAATTAATGGGAGCGAATGTTAGGTAAACGGTCTATAGCCAAGTCAGAGAGTGCATAAATATTTTTAACAAATTTTAAAGAAAGTAACATTTATATTTTTATAAATAATATTATCGATTATTGTAACTTGATTTGTAAAATTGAGAATGATTGTAATGAAAAGAAAAAAAAGTGTAACGGTTGAAATTTGTCGAATAATAATAAAAATGCAATATTAAAATTTTTAAGAATAATAAATACGTAAATTAATATATCGATTTAAATTTATATTGAGCTCGGTGAAAGCATCCATATTGACGCTGTGAATCTCAGTTCTCGCGGACATCTAACTGCTTGAAGGATGAAGATAGACATATGTTATTTTTGGACTTTGAGTAAGGAGAAAAATTAAAATCATAAAATATCAAAACCGATGCAACATATTTAGAGCTACAGTATACAATTTACTGTATCCAAAATTAAGTTTCTCGAGTTCTCCCATGCCTCGGACGCGGAGAATTCTAAGCCGTCAGTTTTTTATGCAAGTCCTGGCGGTTCACGGCTTTGCTCTACCATAGGATTTTTTGAGTAACACACTTTAAAATTACGGTCTTAAGGAGGAGATCTTTGCCTAGGATGTATGTGAACCCTACGTATAGCGCGGCACTAGTGTTGCCGGCCAACTCGAGAACCAAGAAGCATCAGTGCCCTTGACGTCGGCTTCCATAACCAGTACAGTGGCCCAAGGTTCCCGAGCACAGCCGAGCATTGTCGAGGCGCCAGTGTCAAGTTGGCGGGCGAGCCAATGTACCAGTCAGTGCCATTATGACAGCTCCAAGGTAATTTAAATAATCGACAGGCAGAAAGTAGTAGGTGAACAAGATGGTAGCAGGTTATGAACAATTAATGTATGGGTGCCGAAGTTAAATGTTACGGTCAAAGGTCGAGATCGAGTTCAAATATCTAGGTCAAAGTTAAAAAATAAGTTAAAAAGGTTAAGTTACAAAGATAGTGTTGTAAGGTTAATATTGACAAGTTAAAATTATAAAGGTCAAATATCAAATTGCAAATGTCACAGTAAAATAAAAAATTGCTGCGGCGACAACATCCAAGCCGTCTTCACGTTATATTCTCCCATAGCCGGCAGCCGCTGTGCCCAAATCAGCAAATGTGATACCCACATGCATTCAGACATACATCTGTGTTAAAATAGAGGCAGTAAATAATAATTTATTGCAGTTATTATTCTAATATTTGGTACGGCTTTCGTTTCCTGCATTAATTGTTTTAGGAATAATCAAAACATCACTGAAAATGGGGCTGCGGTGATCGAATGATCAAATAATTCGCCTCCCACCAAGGCAATCCGGGTTCGATCCTGGATTATCGCATGTGGAAATCGTGCCGGGCGATGCCACTTGTCGGCGTGTTTTCTCGGGGATCTCCCGTTTCCCCCGCCCCTTCATTCCGGCACTGCTCCATAATCACCATACATCTACCCTCACAGGCACTTATAACATCGATGTTAAGCGCTGACAAAAATTTCTCGCTCAATCACTCCCGAAATGTATCTTATCTTTGTATTACTTAATATGTTTTACTAAACAGTAGAATGTAGCAGCAACCAATCATGATCGATGTTTCTAGCTGAATTGAACACAGTAACTTACGGCAAAAGTTTATTGTAAGTGCCTTCAGTATGATCTTCCTGTATAATATATTTGGTAACACTTCATTGATAAGACTTTCCCTTTCAACGCAACTGTACGGTATTTAACCACACTGGAATAACACGACTTGTCAGTAATTCAATTGCCATTCGTTCTTCCAGCGATGATTGGTTTCACTAAAATCAGAGGACTACGGAATGTAAAAAATATGCTATTACGACTAAAAAGTCAACATCGGGGATGGTTCGAACTGAATAGCATTCAGTACAAGGATAAAATAACGAATGTTTTGCTGCCAAGAAGTCGTAACTAGCTACAGTATCAATCTTGTGTCAAAGTATATATTTTTATTTGTGTCTCTAGTGAAGTACCTAAGTAATCAGTACATCAGAGTTATGCCTCTTCCGTTGGTGCTCAGCGATATTATGGGTAAGTGGTTTCTTCTCGGCTTTGAACATCCTGTACAATATAATCATTTGAAGTTCTCACTTATCTTCCAGTACGACAGCCAAAGATTGATTACATCTGAAATGTACATACTGTCTTAGTAAGCTAGCTGGTGAAACTACATACGTACTACTACCGCACAGCTGACACATTTCAACATATTTAGCTGAGATATTGTTGGTGTTACGTATCGAGCTTCTGAACGATATAAGTGGAATTTTAGGTAGTTTATGTTCCTGAATGTGGTTATTAGGGAACCAAATTTTGGTGCAAGTATGTATGCACCAACTGTTTCAATGCTTACGTACTCAATAATTCGTCTCTTTCATTGTTGTTTTGAACGTGCGTTCGTGCAGCGATGTCTTTCATTTGACTGTGCCAATTAGTATCAGGTTTTAAAGAAAATTGATATTTAGTCTAGAGCTCGTAGACGCTAAGATTAAAAAACATTCAATCACCGAACATTAAAAAGATATTTACATTATGTGCATGTAAAACACAG
>PNEQ01089955.1:41848-52226 GCA_003012365.1 Medauroidea extradentata
TATATATATATATATATATATATATATATATATATATATATATATATATATATATATATATATATATATATACACAATATGTCACTTATCCTGTTATTAGTGAGTGAGGAGTTGGTCAAACGCCAATTGTACTTTATTGAAGACAAATATTGTAATAATCCTTATGAAGTATTCATTGCATAATACATTAGAATAATTTAAAATTTTCTCACATGAGGCTCGTTATTTTTACACCTCTGACGACCTTTGTTGTCAGTACCTATAAAGAGGGTGTGAAAAATACAGTACGATTTAATATAATTTTATTTGTTTAGTAGAATAATTTTTTTTGCGTAATTTAATAAATAAAATAAACGAAACACCCAATTATAGGTATGAGGATTTAACAACATTGCACACAAATATTTCGCAGTAATGATACGGAATCAGATACAGCTACTACAATACATACGGGCTCGAAATTGTATTTTTTTTTTTTTGCGATTTATTTTCTGATCATATCAACCTACACTCCCTAAAAATAAGATGAGAAACACTTTAAAGAAAATATGTGCAGTAAACTTAAAGGGAAAAAACACCCCAAAGGGTCTGAAATTGCCAAAAAAAAGTAGCCCAACATAATATCCATTTTTTTTTTCTTGTGCCTATCGCCAAGTTTGGATTTTACGGTTACTTTACTTGCAGACTTTTCGTGTACGGTAATCATACTTGTGAAATAAGTCAATTAAACGCTTATGATATGGCTGTAATAGTATGATTACATAAAAATACGAGTTAAAATTCATAGTGCGATTTATAAATGGGTTTTTAACGAGTCATTGTCTAAAGCACAAAAATTACACAAATGCAGAAACTAATTAAGTTGTCTCATAGATAATATGTTTATGACGACCATGCAGTATTCACCTAAATAAATAAGATAATCTTGGTTAGGGTCATTAGCAACGTGAGTGCTGAAATATAGCTATAAGGCTGCGTCTGCCTCTCTCTACTTTATATCACATGTAAACACTCTCCGGCTACGTATTAAATAAATATAAATGTTACGTTCACAACTACAGTAGGCCTACATTATACAAAATATTCTTAAGGTAGGATATGCACTTACCTTTTGCGTAGTATTTTACTTGGGCAACGTCATTTTTATTACATGAAAATATATTTACTAGCACTAATGATGTTGAAACAGAATAATGCAATGGCAAGTCCAACAATGATAGCCCTCTGTGACAATGCGAACAAAACAATTCGTTATATTTACTTTTGTTTCTAAGGATATTGTTCCAACTACTCCGAAGCTAGAAGGTGTTAACTGCGATTTTCTGAAGAGATATTTAGGGTGTTTGAGAAGCTTTCATCAGAGACATTAGTATCGATTTGTTTAGGAGATTGTCTGAATATTCGATACGTGTTCGAAGATAATATTATATATTGATTTGATCATGAACATCTTGGGGGAGATGTTGGTACTGCTGGTCGTCCTGGGACTCAGCTATGGCTACCCAACGTCAAGGTAAGCAACCAAACTGTGTCGGTAAATTTAATGATGAGGATTTTTCTCGCATTCGCCAGAGCTTTGTTAATGTTGCTGTCTGCCAATACCACGAAGCTGAATACATATCTTAGACGGTTACAAATGTCTTTCTAGAACTGCTCAACGTACTTAAATGCTGTCACATTAGGACTAACATTCAAAGATATTAGAGGTGTGTGTACACGTTCAGTTATTCCATTTACCTCTAAAGTTTGTTGTCTCGCTCCTGAAAAATGTTATTATTTGCGGTCCTTTATGTATCTTTATGGCCATGCACCCTTGTTATGTTTTACGATGATTTTCTTTAAAGCTGAAATGAGAGAAATAGTTTTAATGTCCCTTGGCCGCACTGATTTGGGTAAAAAGCCCCAGATTTCAAAAATTCTAAAACCCAGATATATTTTATGCAATTTTTTTGAAAGCATGTACAATACGAGATTATGTACTGTGAACGTACTATACGCGACCTAACATCCTAATATAAGAACGTTCACCGTGCATAATCTTGCATTGTACGTTTAATTGCTATAAAATAGTTACATCATGGTTTTTAATTTTAAAAATCGGGGGCTTTTGACACAAATCAACATGGCCTAGGGACATAACACTACTGTCCCGCCGCGCGGCCTAGGCCTAGTTTTGTTTTAAATGTTTTTGTAGTAAAAGCTAATTTATTTACGATAAAAAATTATACGGTTTGGCTTATAACTTAACTAATAACGATTAAGTTAATTACATAATCCTCTGAAACCATAGTTTTTAATTAATGTCATGAAAATAAATTAGCCAGCATAAGGAAACCCATTTCAAACAAAACTGCCAAACCGGTTTTACATATCTGCTGATGCTTGGGTTAAACAAAGTAGGTATCTTAAAAAACAGTACAACCAGGAGACCATGGTGTAAATAGTAAATATTCGTTATAAAGTGATAGGGTCAGCACTGAATGTATGATAGAGGTGAGTTGTTGGCGAGAAGACAGCATGACTGTACAGTTACTGAGCCTAGAGGCTATGTAGAGGCGAGATGCACATACAGTGTCGTCCTTACTGCTTCTACACTTCTGTACCTCGAACACTCAATATATGTTTAACCAGTCGGCTACCTTAAAGCTGGTGACTTCTAATGTTCAAGTTATTCCTTGGAGAACGTTTTCAAATATTATTATAAAGAAAAGGTGCAAGTCCAGTATTTCACATAGAGAAAACTAGACTGAACGGCAGAACCATCCATTTCTGCGCTCCTCTGTGTGTCAAAATGTTTGACATGCTGGCTCTGTTAAAAAATCGCTTACTACATTGGATGTAGTACGGATTACTTATTGTATGTCATTAATTACAGTTGGGTGTTGAATTTTGCTGCTACACTGTAGTTATGTGTAGTGAATGCTAAGCAACAACAAATCTAGGTATTTCGTTAATCGATTTGTGTTCATGATGTATTAAATTCCATGACTGGCGATTCCTGTACTCTGGTATAACTTTCTAGTTCTGGGTGAGAGATTTTTATAGTTTGTTTGGCTGTTATATGCAAATGATCTAAAAAATTATATTCATAAAATAGTAAGAAAGTTGTTAAGAATGAAGATATATACATTAATTCACTTTAAAAGTTACTATACTGCTTGAGCTTGTCCACACTGAAAACATCCCTTTCTATCTCACTTGTCTGTGTTTTGCGCGCGTGGTGTTTTAAAGATTACGTAACTTACTCGCCTCTAACTAACTAAAAGTGTTGTGGACTTAATCCAAAATAGGTTATTTTTCAAACCCAGTGTGTCCGGAGTCCATTTATGTCGAGGTCTGGAATTCTCAGCCACTCTATATGATATTCTAAAGTAACGTGTTTGTAGTTATAGGCTCTAGGATACGAAATACCTCACTGATTAGCGTGTAGATAACTTTATAAACAAAATATAATCAGCCTAGAACATAGATTGATACAGTGGCCGAAGTGGTTGCATCAAGGCGATCAGGGTACCATTCCCAGCGTGGTCGACACTGAATTTTCGAATTAATAGGAAACGTGATGGAACTTACCGGTGGCTGGCAGGTTTTCTTATGGTAATCTTATTAATTTAGCCTTAGCAATCCATTGCATCTCCACAGTAGGGTATCTTGTCTTGTACTCGAAGGTTCGGCAGATGCTTTCAGGCGCCCATGCTTTCTTTTACATTGGTTACCGTCCCTACAAGCTATTATATTTTCTTTGCCGGTCTCTGCGTACAAAGTTTAATATAAAATGTTCTCTTGCGCGCGACGTGTTATATAAAACGGCAATAAAGTAAGGTTGAAACCTTATTTGTGTACTAGAGACAATATTTAATTTCTTTATAGGGTGACTTATGTAAGGACTTCTTATGGTCGATGCTTGGAAGGTATTAATGAAGACGATATTGTTTCAGGGCGAGAAGAGCAGTACGTGTGACAACCGAGGCTACTAACATTGGTGACGACTGGTCAAAAGTAAGTCAGTTACTCATACTATTGTAATTACATGCTGTGTTACCAAAACATGTTTTGTAAGTATGGATCTCACCAAAATTTTGTAGTGGTTACATATGTTGTATTCACTGCAATACTTTATTCCTGGTAGAAAAAATAATTGTGGTTGCCACAAAAAATTTGAAGACGTCCGTAACGGCCGACCAAGTGGGGAAAAATCATGATTTTATATTTGTATGAAACATTGTTAGTTGTCTAGACTTTACTTGCGAGCACATTTCCCTCTTACGAAGAAAAAAAAACTCAACCAGTTTTTTTCATAATGGAACTTCAAAGTCGAAATTTGCACATTTTTAGTTCTTATAAACAACAAAAAGCCATGAACATAAATGAATTTAAAAATTCATACTGAAACTATATGTTAACGGCTACTGCTCGACAATGTTTTAAAATCCACTCCAAAATGCTTTTGTACTTAAAAAAGAAAATCTATAAAAGAGGCAAAAAATTCTGAATTTCAGAAATTTTTAACATATCACTTGTTTGCACAGATAAACTATTTTCCACGATCAAATTTTACATATAGTGTCGAAAACAGCTTAGTTACCAAATTAATTTATACCCATCTTCAAGTAGTAACTTAATTATAACTAAAGGATAACATAACTGGCCATTATAGGCAATAATTTGTTTTATCAATATATAACACTAATTTTATGTCGCAGTGAAACAGAATTTAACATATGTTGTCTCTTAGAAAAAATATGTTGATCAGTAATTATTGTCTTCAATGGAGAATTATGACACCAAATTTTCATTTAGTTTTAATTACTTCGATATATATTATTTGAGTTTCATGACGTTCTGTGTGTTGTTTTGCTTCATTGAATATTTTTGTATAATTTTAAATACTGTTTTGTAGTGGTCAGAAGCAAATTTCATTTTAAGACATGGAGATATTTCTCCGTGAAAATAGTAGCAATAAATATTTTTTTTTAGTATTGCTCGAAACGTTGGCTCAGTGTGGACTCTGCATGCTAACAGTTCAATTTTATTATTTTTGTAATTCAATGGACAAAATAAAATGCACTATTTGACAAGAACTTTACTGAAAAATAAACAACCTAATATTGCCGTAACTCCTGTCTTTTGACGGAAATCATACGAAACAACAAATGTATACAAGATACAATGAAATAACGACTGAATTAAATTTTACATCTATACAAATAAATGTCATTAAGAAATATTTTTATCTAGTTTGTGAAAAGTTAAATGTATTAACGAACATTGCAATTCCGAAACGTTTCTCTCTATCGTGCATTATGAGAATTTTGACAACTGTATTAGGGAGATGGGAGTTGCAGTCTACGTCAAGCGTTTTTGGAGAAAGAAAATGATCATCGTTGACTGACGTGCATGGTAGATACGACTTCATATATGCTTCCTGTGAAACATTAATTTTCTATGCTGCTATTTGACGAAATAACCATGAATAGAACAAAATATTATTCATCAACAAAATGTATTTTCAAAAAAGTTAATAATAAAGGTAAAATAAATAATGTAAATATATCGCTATTTTAAAAGCATTGAATAACTAAAATTTTTAATATTCGTTTGAAAAAAATACTGTTCTGCTGCAATGGAAGAAATATATTCAAAACATGAAAATTCCGTTTATCTTATCATACATACGTGGAATTCAAAATTTCTTTTTAAAAATGTATAAAAATCGTAAAAGAAATTTTAAACTTTTTGATATATCTACGTAAATACAGCATTCAAGATGCCAAGAGGAATATTGTTGTCGTCTGTCAAGTCTGTCATATTGTGCGAAATGTTTCCAGTAGTTAACAGCGAAAACAGTTCAAATATTTCCAACATTATTCATAATGGCAAAATCCAAGAAAATAATACTAAATATACACAAATAAAATATAGCTAGTAAAGATATTTGGGATTGTTTTAACAAAGATGTCTCGTCGACCTTGAGAAAATATCAAAGAAGTTCGCAGCAAAAAGTTTCCATTCTTTCAAACGCAATTTCATTACAACGTCACTACAGAATATTTCATGACATAAAGAAGGTTCGAGTAACAGTACATTTCCTTGTACGCAGAGTAACTGAGTGAGAGATTTTGGTAAGCGCTTAACATCGAGGTTTTTAAAGCACCGGTGAGGGGTGACGTGAGGTGAGTATGGAGAATCGCCGGAATGAAAGGGCGGTGGAAACGAAAGCTACCTGAGAAGACCTGCCGACCAACAACGGCATCGTCCAGCACGATTCCCAGATGCGTAAATACGGTGACCAACCCAACCGGAAATCGAACCCGGATCACCTTTGTGAGAGGCGAATGGCCTGAATATTCGACCACCACGACCCCTCGTACGTAGAGGCGATGATATATCCAACACCCTTCTGCGTCGTCCTTATGCACAGAAGCCTCTGGGCTTCGCAATTGCAGATATCTCCAACGAGATAGTGATTAAGAATGTGGTATGTTAGAACCCTGAACTGATGTACAATGACCAACAAAGTTGCAGTTGTATAGTGGTAGTTTTAACAAGTCATATTGTTATGTTCAACATGTAATGTAATACTTATAGCTAGGAAATTAGCAGATTCTTATACTCAATATTAAAGAAAATATACACTAACTACAATAGAACCTGTATCACCAGAACATTATTTGGTCAATTAAGGTCATTTACCTATCTGTAAAAATAAATATACAGTAAACATTTAATATTGTCAATTAACACACATATATGCATTAACTACGTCTTTAGGATTCCTAATTTCTATAACATGTAATGCTTGTAAGGTGCTTGCATAAAGTTCAGCCAATTCTCAAGTTCAAATACCTTTATTACAGCAGTAAATCAATGCAGTGTTCTCTACGTTACATTTGTGCGTAATTGTCGTTAACTCAAATTACGATACATAAAATATGTGCGTATTCTATAAGCCGTGCTGTTGAATGATATAAACTATATCAGTACGTACTATGTTTATGAGTTTAAAGATAGTAGGAATCACTCCTTATTTATGCACGTAAAAATGTTGTGTACCCTGCTATTCGCTGGTGGTTTCTTAACAGGGCAGTTTCTTCCTAATAGTAGTTGAACATGGCCTTATTCATACATACAGAGTGCACTGCAAGTGTCTTCACTGCACTTGACTGAAGCGTGAACATCGTGTTTCAGTGCATCAGGTGGGAGGAATTGTTGGAGTTTGGCCTCGGTGTGGTGACGGGTGTCGTCTTGACATGCGCCGTCTTTATCCTGATGGCTGTGCTTGTCAACAAGCGGCGCGTCAAGCGGAAACAGACCCGGCCACAGGAGAGAGTCGCACTGCCTCCACCTCCAAGCAAGTCCTGCCTGAAGAATGCGCTCTCTCCACCAGAGACACACGGACTGCCGGCTGTCCACAAGCCCAAGAAGACAGTCCGGTTCTCCGGTGTCTAACCACCGCATTACGCCGATCGCCGCCGTAAGTAATTAATATTACCTTATACTCTCTTTTGTATCCTATCATTCCTTTCTCAATATATTTTAGGTTAAAACATTACACATTTCTGTGTTTCCAAACAATTCAGACATGAGTTTTATTGCTACCGTTTGCATATCTGTAAGACGTATAATAACAATGTAACACAAGAAGTAGGTGTAGTATCCTGAACTTCGAAAACACAATTAAATCTTCTGCATCTGCCCACAATGTACTTTCTACATAATGTGTGTAGAGATGGTGAATTTCGCGAATTCAATGACCTACATGTTAGAATCAAATATCCTATGCATACTCAAGTCCCAACAATTTGTCCACTAGCACCTACTCAGTGAAACAGCAGACAATGAACGAATAGACAGGGCTTGAGTATGCATAGGATATTTGATTCTAACGTGCAGGTCATTGAATTCGCGAAATTTCACCATCTCTAAATATATTTTTAAAAATTATGTCTATTCAAAATGTATTTAATGCGACTAATTTTTGCGTGAAATTGTTTAGGTATTAATTTGAAGCTTAATACACTTACTTTTAGTCAATGTTACTTCATTCGTATTTTTTACTTTGGGTTTGTAGCGAAAATAGTCAAATTGCTAATTAAAAATGCGCTTGTATGAAAAACCTAAACCTTTTTTTTATTTTTATAGGAAAATACTATAAATGTGTGTAAGCTTTGAGTAGTGTTTGGTATTGTCATAAAATGAGTATTTTTTTTGTGTATAGCACATGTAAACGGAGAGAGAGAGAGAGAGAGAGAGAGAGAGAGAGAGAGAGAGAGAGAGACACAAAGATTATATTTGAATGTTTTTTTTTTTGTATTTGAGGTGTTTTATTAAGTTGAAGTGTTTTGCTAGATGTACGTCAGTACTAGCGAATGCTATGTAGTCTCAGAAATCACATTTACAAGAATGTATGTAGCACGAGAAAATAAGCAACAAAAATAATCGAAGAAAAACAAAGTCAACAAAAATACAAGCAATTCCGAAATGGCATATAATCGCTGTGTAATGGAAACAAAAAAAATATATAAAGTCAAAACTGAGAAAAGTATAGAAGACAACACAATTAATAAAACACAGTTTATATAACTATGGGCTATCCGTGACTCAGAAACATTCGATAGCAATTTATTTTTTAAAAAGTCAGTTTGTCAGAGACATAGGTCTAGCCGCATCCTTGGGTTTCATCCAAGTTCAACATTTTTACTAACGAACGATAATAAAATTGAAGTGTAGAATTTTCGGTCAGCATTTAACGTCCAGGTCTTTATCGCTGGATAGGTGTGACATGATGTTGAGTATGGCGCAGCATCAGAATGAAGGGACGGGGGAAACGGGAGATCTCCGAGAATGCCCACCGACCAGCGGCATCGTCAGGCACGATTACCGCATGCGGAACTCCAGAGACCAACCCCGCGGATATTGAAACCAGAATCGCCCTGATTGAAGGCAAGTGCTCTAACAACTGCGCCGACAGACGCCCCAACGATGATACAGTGAGGGATAATTTGAAACCAGTACCGTAAAGTGAGGTTACTTTTCACCCCCATGGGTAAATTTTCACCAATAGATTTGTTTCGTTCTATGTTTGGAATTCCAGGATAATAGTCATGCAAAAGTATTGTTTATTATTAAAGCTATGAATAGCCAAGTCTTCAAGAATTTGCGATTCTACAAACCTTCACTCACAACAAAAATATGTAATGCAAAGTAACCCCAAAATTAGGCAAAGTAACATCGCTTTACAATATTTCGTAACTGACTGGTGATGGTTTGAAAACTAAGACAACCATTATAAAACGAGGTAAACTTACAGCAGCTACAAGAGCAAATGCAAATCACTCAATCGGTCTGTTTTCTCTTCGAGGACTTCTCTCAGTATGAGGTCTTCAACACTAGATGAGAACGGATCTGTGACAAAATGCAAGGGAAGAAAAGTATGTGAGCCCACTAGGAGATTTGTTACTGAACGGCCACGTCCGCTATATATATTACACGTAATATGCGGGTGTTGTCTCACTGATAATGGAACAAGGAGCACATTGAAGGAAGCGAGTTGTCAGACCACTACACCATAGTGGCCGCTCTTGCATCTGTCAACGCAAGCCAAGCTCATATTTCGGACCACAATTACTAAGATAATTGCGAAACAATAAAATGTTGAAAGTAATTGTCTGTTTACAAATGAAAAATCTTTACAAAAATTAATGCTGCATGCATTTTTTAAGTTGGTAATGTGTTTCCATAATCATAGTTTCCAATTTGATCAGCATTTCACAGTCTTGTATAACTAAAAAAAATTACCTGAGCCAGCGAAGATTATAACAAAAAATAATATTTAATTATTATTTTTTTAATGCTGCTCAATTACATGTCGTGTGATTCTGAAAGTGATGCGATTTTGCTTAGTTTGCTATGGTTACAAGTATAGATTAAATAACTTATAATATACTTATCATACACAGCGTGTAAGAAAATATTATTTTTCGATGTTCGTATAAAATTGTTGCCATGAAAAAAATATTCTGGTTACTTAATTTCGTCAATACACTCATTTATAACATGTTTATTGTTTTTACAGTTATTTTCAACTATACAATATATACACACACACTGATCGATTGTTTTAGACAGTTCGCCACTTAACATCTGATGTGGCTTGTCCGGCGTGGCAGCGATCGGCTAAAAATAAACACTAAAGCCGGAAATACAGCTGCCGGGAGACCACCAACCCCGTGAACCTACGCCCCTGAAACTACGAGCCGGGCAAATATCTGCCTGGCAAGACGCAGCCAACATAGTGTGCCGGGCAAACATCTGCCTGGCAAGACGCAGCCAACACAGTGTGCCGGGCAAACATCCGCCTGGAAAGATGCAGCCAACA
>PNEQ01089957.1:0-24509 GCA_003012365.1 Medauroidea extradentata
AGAAGGAATATCCGCCTGATGGACGGGTACATTATCTACACTACAAGGAACATCCGCTTCAAAGGCGGGTAGTAATACTTACGCTAGCAGGAACATCCGCCTGTCAGGCGGCGTAGACTTTGTTGAACCGCCGCTGATGGAGTGATAAGGCACAGAACTGTAACACCAAACCTTACTCGTTGAAGGTCAAGACCGCACTGAGCTTCCCAGAGAGAGATGACCACAGATAAAAATCTGGCATGCTCCAGTGACAATTTTCGTAACAATATCCGCCTCACAGGCGGATATTCCTTTCAAAGGGTTTAAAACAAATTTGAGAATGTGTACAATCATACGATTCACAAATTTGCCAAAGCGTTTCTTTTTTTAATAATGTACCGTTTGCTAGCAAAAAAAAAATTGTTTTGCTTCATATCGGCTTATTTTCACAACGAAATATGTGATATTTCAGGGGCAAATACCTAAAAATCCGTTTGGTGTATTGCAACAGAAAAATTCAGATACGAACAATGACGTATTAGTGTTAAAACTGTAGGAATGGATTTTTGATATGTGTATTAATTTGCGTTAAAAAAATATGTTTTCGAAACCAATCCAAAAGCTAAAGAGCGAGGCCTTAACTTTAATGTACTAAAAAAAAACATATTTGGTGTCGTTTTAAATTCGTTTCATAGTACGTGTTTTCCTTAAAATGTCTAGTTTGTAACACAAATTCTTGTGTGTCACCTGACACCTGCGTGGATGTGTTTCGTACCTTCAAGGCCTATATGCGATAAGGACGACACATCGTGCACATCACGCCTCACCCTAACCTCTACGAGCAAGTCGCTAACTGACGTGCAGTCTTTCGCCGACAACTAGCCTCTATGAGACCTTCAGTAGTGATCCAGTAAGTATATGACATATTATTAAATATTATGATGTATTGTAATTGCCTATACCTTTTAAAAGATTCTGTGTCAAGATTTTCGTGCCTAAAACGGATCGCAAAAACACCCAATTTCATCAATTTTGGCCGCTAGGAACTATATATGTATGAATAGTGATGAACCTGAAACAGACGTAGGTTGTTGGGAATTAAGTGAGCACTAAATATTTAACCTTTGATGTAATTCAACATTAACACTTGTTCCCTTACGGCTTGTATAGTTGGTAGCGAAGTTACACAATATAGTTCCGAATGTTTTCGTGATTAAATATAACAATACTATGGAGGTAGAAGTATACAGGAGATGGTATGTTGGGATTTCCTCGAAGTCGACGTATATATGCCAGTTTTGCGCCAACAATACGTTATTGTTGACCAACACACAGCAACGAGTAGATCGAGTAAGGTTTTCGTAAGTGCCTCGTATGGTATCGATATTGTAGAGTGAACAGATTAGAATGAAAACTGTTACGTGCGTTGAATTCGGGTGTAAAGAGAGAACAGGTATGTGAAATACGTCTGCTACTGTTACATTCCATGAGTAAAAAGGCCATGTTTTACACTAGTATAGTGTAAATTATGTGTTTATGCAGATAAACCTAACGAACATGAAAAAACAGCCACATATATTGTTTATTTACGCATATGTACGTCACTGACGATGTGCAACTGCTTGCTAATAGATATAAAACAAACAAATTATCACACAGACTGTTAAATAAATAGCAGAAACTAGCATAAATGTTAGTTTAACAATGGTGTCCGTGCACAAACAGTTGGCGATGTCGGTACTCACAGAAAGTAATTCTAAACGCCACTATATAGCTTAGTTTTAATATTATTTTAAAATATTGTTCCCCAAGCAACGTAGGCTGCGATAAACACGGCACATCTACTATTCGATCAATCATTTTAACTCTAATTGTTCTTCAAACTTCGAGTAAAATACATTGGTTCTTATGGCGGAAACAATGATATGGTCTACAGTGACCACGTGTATAAATGTTCAAGCAATAAAGGTACAAATACACCGACTTCACATATTTTCCGGGGCAGTATACAGCATGGCCACCCCCTGAACAATACTAAAACAAAATCAATCTAAATCGACATACTTGTATTTTATACAATTAATAAACTTTTTTTATCAAACTATATGGGTTATTACCGACTGCACAATTTATCTTACACACGCAAACATCAAGTGACGTGTCCAGAGAGGTTAGACATTCCCCGTTGTTAGTCGTTACGCGCGGAAAGATACTAATTGTCTGAAAATAGAACTTTAGCAGGGATTTTTTGAGTGTTCACTTTATCCCGAACCACTTATAAACACAAACGTAACGTACTTTGAACGCTACTCCTTTGCAGCGGAGCGGAAACGGGGAGTGGTGGCGGGGAAGGACAGGGGGGTGTATAGGTGTACATTGTACCCCCAAATTTGGGAGGTACCATATATCATTCGTACCGCCTAAGTTTGTGTTACTGGCAAGCAGTTGAAATCTGTGATAAGAACATATTTTGTATTTTTGTTTATTTTATTGGCTGTCGTCGTTTCTACACCTACTCTTCTGCCCAAATTGTAGTAGATCCTTCTGACTATGGAGGAATCTTACATACACCGTGGGGAGCGGGGAAGAGGAAGGGTGGATGTTATAACTGATATTCAAACCATCTCCTGCGTACAGAGAGAACTGTTTTCATGACATCCGTGAGATTTAACATCGCACACACGTGCACAGTATGTTTTATAGTGAATGGTGGAATGAACTCGTAGGCCACCTTCCGAGTGTTTTACATGAATTAGTGTGTTGGGAAATATGTTTTACGAATCAATTTTACAAGCGCACATTTTGCCTGTACGAAAAGAAAATACTTCAGTAGTGTACGAAATGTATCAAGCACTCAAAATTTCGCGTTTCTTATGTCCAGTCCAGTGATTTGAGCTCTTTCTTGATATGTCAGTCACTTCAGTAAGTGAAACTATTTTTACGTAGGGGTGTAGGTTTGCTGGCGAGGACGAAAATTTATTTAATAGTATATATTACATTTTCAGCCAGAATATAATATTTTCAAACCTGTATAGTACTAGTATTTTATTGCAACATTAATTTTCTTACACGAACGTCTTCGTGCACAACAGTACAACTGAATTTTTCAGTTAATGGTAAATTTATATACAATAGCATTCTTGAACAGTAGATATGTATATAGAAATATTAATAAATAGAATCAAGAAATTCCAAAATACAAAGTTGAATTATGTACATTATTACGAAAATTTGAACAAAATTTGCATGCTCATTCAAATGTTTGCAAAATAGATTATTATGTAGCTTGTGGTTTCAGTGCATGTAGACTATCAGGAGTGAACAGTTGTACGAATATATTATTTCTGGTTCTGCTTAAGTTCCCGTGACTGGCATAGACACAAGATTATTACTAAATTAATTAAAGCAAGGGTATTAGGATGAAAATGTTGCTTACATAAATAATTTTAAGATTTTTTAAGTTCATAGCTTAAAATTATAAATATCACGTTAAAAATACTAACATTTCTGTCCGTTGTATATAGTATGTTTAAGTTTAAAAATTGTTAAAATACCACCATTTCGCATCTAGAAACTGAAATTTCTCCGGTGGAGGAACCCTGGACCGTCCACTACTGGTTGCGGTTTCCGTGCCAGAACAATTATATTAGTACTTCTCTCTTTAAAAAATAATCTAGAACCACAACACCCTGTACCCCCCCCCCCACTTTTTTTTTCACTACTCAGATATGCTCCTGTGTTACTGCTCTTATGCAGACGTTATGCATGCACAGTGAAAAGTTTTCGAATAATCTGTTAACGGTCGAGTGTTCTGCAAACCACTTGGTGGCCTGGCCAGGCAGCAGCTCAACACTTATAAGTTTGTTGAGTATTTTAAACAAAAAATAACACTTTTTTTCGTTGATTGCATTTATTTATTGGTGTCTCGGAATCGAACGGAGTTATGGAAAAACTGGCTACCCTTTATATACCTAAACTTATAAATGCAAGTGCAATGGATACTCACCAGTGCGTGAGTCATAAATTTAAAGCTAAACACGTTTATGGTAATTTGAAATTCACTACAGAATTACTAAATATATAGAAATCCTAGAAAACAGGTTTTTGACACATTTTTTTAGCAAGTATTTTGTACTTTTAATGTATTATTTTGGCGTAAATTATTCCTTCGTGTAAATCAAAGTTACAAATCACGCCGTCAAAAAATCGGTGACCAGAAACGTATCGCACTAGCAAAATTGTCTGCATAAAAAGATGACAATTAACTAATTTTTTTAGGATTTTATGTAATAACTTCCGTATTTTTGAAAATCTCAATGGTGTCACTCATTATGTTGGATTTTTTCATTGCTCCGTGAGTTGACATTTTAACAAGATTTATCTGAAAATGTGATTATAGAAGCTTAGCTCACTATCTTCAAATGCATTTTCAAATTTCGCTCATCATATATGTGGTAGTAAACATAATTATTATAGCTACTTATTTTTGCTGGACAGAATTTTGCATCGACTTGCTTCAGTGTCTAATGTGCACATCTGTAGTTTTTGATGGTCAGTACTTGCTGTAGGGGTTTTTGGTCGACACATTTTGTGAAACGCGTATATTCCTCATTGCACTCTTGTATATTTCTTCGATGAATATTATCTGTACTTCACTTTCGTTGAACAAGGAGGGGGGGGGGGTTATGACGCCAATAAACTAACGTAAGACGAAGCAACCATCAACGGAGTGATAAGAGCTCGAAGTGATTCAGTTTTCCAATTGAAAAAGACACTTGTGTTGTTTGCATGTTCAAGGTTGACATTCGCCCATTATTTAAGGAATGAGAAACAAGGACGATAACAGCCAGTTTATTGTGATGATTTCTTTGGAAAGGAAATAAATCGTTACGGACCACAGTAAACGGCTCCGCCTCTTGTGTGAAGTTTATTGTACGAACCGATCGGATCATATGACCGCCTTCGGGTAGTCAAGTTTTAACGGCTTCCTCCGCTACGTGCAATCGTAATGTTCGATTGAGCTGCGGAAACCGGTACATGGCACATTCGTACGTCTTTAGCGTAACTTGATTTTTGGCGTCAGTGTTTGCACGCGAAATATCACGCCGAACCACGAGAAATATCGTCCCACGATCGTACTGTACGAGGAAAAGAGTTCAGTCTTAGTCGTGCGAAAAGCGGCAAACTTCTGCTTGGAATCAGTTGCCTCAGAGCAAGACGCTATTTATCCTGTATGAAGAGTGAACACGTCTATCGTCCCGTGAACTATCGGGTCGCTATCAACGTGCTGTTGATAGTCTATGTTCTACTCAGTGACTTCGTGATCTCCAACGCAAAACAACATGTGAGTTATTGCTCCAACGAAGAATATGTTCTTTCATTTTACAAAGTTCTGGTTATTTTTGTTAAAATTCTTCTGTATTATACGAAGAATATACTTTTTTATTTTACGAAGTTTGGGTGATTTGTATTAAAAAATTCTTCTGTATTATACGAAGAATGTATTTTTTGTTTTACGAAGTTTGGTTTAATTTTATTAACATTCTTCTGTATTATACGAAGAATATACTTTTTTGTTTTACGAAGTTTGGGTGATTTTTATCGAAATTCTTCTGAATTATGCGAAAAAAAATTTGTTTTTATTATTTGACGGAGTTCTTCTGAAATATACGAAGAACAAGTATTATTACATAACGGAGTATCTGTACTATTGTAGCAATTTTTGTTAAAAATATGAAGTATCTGGTTTTTTTTTTTTTTTTTTTTTTTTTTTTTTTTTTTTTTTCCTTAATGAAGTGCCCGTATATTTAAGAAGATCTCTGGATAATTTGTAACCGTAGTTATTCGTAAATTTACGGTTGAAATTTTTAACAGTGCAGGAATTTGTTTTGGTGGGGGCACGAGACGATATATAATATAAACTGTCACATAACAGACAAATTTTCAGTATTACGTTTATGAAGTAAGTCACATTCTAAGTTTGTTATAAACTGACTGCCACACTATAGTTTTGCCTGTTAATTTTCGGACTGATGCAAATGTTATTTCATAATGCACACAGCTGGGGAGTGTGTGTATATGTGTGTCTGCAACTGTTAACAACAAGCAGTCAGTACTCATATGGCTTTCAGCTAGCTGTAAAACTAAATTGTTTATTTTATTTTCAAGAATTCTTAATTCCATTAATTAATTAAAGAAACTATGCATTATTCCTACGGGTATTAAGATTCCACTATACACCTGATTACAAATTCTTTATTTTAAAGGCATAATATTTGTTTTAGAGTGTAAACAAAAATTTTTGTTTGAAGAACCAATTTAATGTACGTGTCCTACACTAAATTTGTTTTATGTGTTATGTGTAATTTTTAAACAGTGATAGAAAAAATTATGCAAATTTTTTCAATCGCTGTTTACAAATAGCGATTACTAAGTAATGCAAATTTAAGGCAAAAATGTTAAAGGACACATACATTTACGCGGTTCTTCAAACAAACATTTTCCATTTTACTACCCTCCTTGTTCTGTGTTTACACTCTAAAACAAATATTACGGCTTCAAAGCAAAGAATTTGTACATCAGGTGTATAGTGGAATCTTAATGTTAAATGTTTTAAAGTATTTCTCTTTGGGGGTGGCACATACCCTTAGTGCCCATCCCCTGGGTGCGCCCTTGCCCAACTCGGCCCATTTGTGTACCTATGGGAGGGGGTTCCTACCTCAATAAAAAATATAAATAATAATAAATAAATAATGTCAAACACAGACAATTATTACAGACCCGGAAATGTCGCAGGTTCGACAAAATGCCGGCTGGGCTCCACAGTCATGTGTAAAACTACTCGTTCATTGGCTGCTGTGGCCAGTTGTAGGTCTGACAAGGTATCACGGGAGAGAGAGAAGCATATATGCATGCCGACTTGTGTAGGAAATTAACTCGCTCCGTGCGAGGGTTAAAATAAACGTCTCTCTCCCAAAACACAAAAGTTTCCGTTCTGTTTTGACATTCATTAATTTTGATTGAAGATTGGTTTTTGATAGAACTTGTTTTATGTATAATCGAAATTTTTTCAAAATCAATATTTAAAAAAAATTATCTCTCTCTACGCACACACACACATACAACTACACACACTACTTATATATATATATATATATATATATATATATATATAGAGAGAGAGAGAGAGAGGGGGGGGGAGAGAGAGAGAGTACACACTGTTTTCTGATTTAGAGGCGGGGTTGCACCGCCAGTAGTAGCTGCGATGGCATTGCACAGTAGCATGATCCAGTGTACGCCCTATGCACTATACATGCTGTATTGTGAACTGTAGTGCAGAAACTGTGCATTTTCGGACCTACGATCATTTAACGTTTTTTGTTTGTTCCCAGAAATATTGACATGCAACGTCCTTTATTTCATATATGTGAGGATCACTCACAAAACTATTCCAGAAAGAACAGATCCTTACTATAATTATTCACAATGTAATTAATAGTCGTTAAAGTTCATCTTAAATACCCAGACTTACATTATTACAATTTGTTGGCATACGCTGATCATAAAAAACTTTTTACTCTGTTTTCTTAACCAATAACTTCAGATAACCTGAAATTATTCACGCTGACGGCATTAAACATTTAAGGGGTGTAATCCAACAACATAATGATATGTTTGGTTTCTTGAAGATTTAAATTTTAAGAAGTATATCTTAGAATAATGTATACAGCTATTTAAATTGTTATTCTGTTAAGGAAAGACACTAGAGAAATATACTTATAAATGTCAAAATCATCAAAGTACATAATTTTGAAAACAGATTTTACTTTTAAGAATAGAAAACTTAAAGTTAAAATTAAATATATAATGCATAGAAGTTGTGGTTCAAATTTAATCAATATGTCTTTCATATTTATAAAACTTATGACAAAAAAATCCTTGTAACCTGCAATACCTGCTCTGAAACTGACTCCAGAGAACAGACTTAAATCTCTCTTCCAGTAGGCTTGTTGATATACTTTAAAGTCAACATCTTATCTGCAAACATCGACTGGCCGCAAATGTCTGGCGAAGTTCATTCTCCCGTCGCAGCAGGCTTGCTCGCATTAAGATTCGCCTCCACGCAGCCTCCGGGCAGGGCCATCCATCACGCTTGGCACCGAGCGAAATTTATCTTCCCGCCAAACACACACACACACAGACACACTCACAGAGGAGTGCTGTGTTGCTCGGGTTGATCACCTATCTGTGATGATGACTTGGTGAAGCCTTGATGATCATTATGTACTTAACTATCCTCACGATATAAGTTATAATATAATGTAACATAGTATAGTTATAATTTACTACAACATATTAAATTATATGTTAATATACGCTATTATATAAAAATAAATATTTGTTAGATTGCTCGTCTTATATGCACTTCTATACCATTCGTCTGATAGCGAAGAAACTTTGATTAGTTGTTGTGCGTGTGGCCGCAAAGGTTTCTCCTAGTTTACTATCGGTATGTTTCTATTATATTTTACTACCACATGTTTACTTTGTATGTTTCTATTGTATTTATTACTACGTGTCTCATATTCTGCTGTTAGTACCCACAAATGGTACATGGTAATCTATGAGTTTCAGATTGTAATTTCTATATTGTTATGCACATTTTGCTGCTGTAGTACTTGTAATTGGTACTGTGAAGATTATCTGTAAACATTCAGTTCCTCATAATTTTATATTTTGTATCGTTCCTAGTAAAGAGTCAAGACGACTCATTGGAACCTGTGAAAAAAAAAATTAAATGAAAATAAAAAAAGTTTTTTTAGAGTTGGGTGGGCAAAACGAGGCGAAGTGACAGAACGGGTCACCCAATAACTGTTGTCTAAAAAAAACTTGGTGAGTTATGCGAGCGTCCACGAAGATTTCTGTCTGTTCTGCGTATGTCCCCAAAGGTTTCAGTCGAAAATAATTTTGGTGATGGGGAGGGTGCAGCACGGGTCAGAACGAGGTACCCAAAAAAGTTGATAAGAAAACTTCGACGAGTTGCCCGCGCCCGCAAGTGTTTCTGCCAAAAAAAAAAGTATACTTCGTGGGATGGGGTAACATAACAAGTGACATGGGTATATCGGGGTACACAAAACTTTAGTAGGACAGCTTTATTTTGTAAAATATTTCTAAAACGGTCATCAATGATCCTTAACAACATTCTGCAGCATGTACCACATTTAAAGGTTTTTTTTTGTGTCAGAACAATTATAGTATTAAATTATAAACCCGGTGAACAAAGTCACGGATATCATCTAGTAGCAATAAATAAAAATAAATGTAAATTCATACACGTAACTTGGCAAGTCTTCTTACAAGTTTTGCACCTCAGTGGTTGAATATATATTTTTCTTCAAAACACTGAACACGCACTACGTATAACTGCGATACGCTATGTGCCTGCGTGCATGGTTGCCTTTAAGAAGAACTGTAATGAAATCGTGCACTTTTTTCCACGTCATATTCGAATAATAAAAACTGACATATACAGCGTGTTAATGACAGTATGTTACAAACTTTGTGAGATGATACCTGGTAAATAGTTAAGTAAAGTTATATAATAGTTGGCATACGTTTAAGGGTCAAATTCACGATTGAAAATTTAATTCGACAACTGGAGTTTGTTAATAGATATTAAAGTACTGTGAATGAAAGAATTTTTGCGTGTGGCTTATTAGTAATAAGATCTTCAGTCTTTGCAAATAACGTGTCGATTACGAGTCAACTTCTTTACATAATGGGGTTGGTCACGCCGTTTATCGCCATAGAATTTGTTGCCATTGCATTTTATGGATATTGAATAATGTGACCCCCTCGAGATTGTTCTTAGCATTCCCGGTGAATGTGCTGAAGAAGGCCACATTCGGAGGGTTTCAGTTTGGGTGAGCGCATATAAAAAGTGCTTTATTGTTGTTATTTATTATTGATTTATTTGTTTATTTGTACGCTTTACGTGCCTCGAACAGCTCAAGGCCTTGGTACAGGAACGCAGGGGAAAGGGGGGAGGAGTCAGCCAGGACCTGTTGAAGGAACCATCCCAGTATTCGCCTGGAGTGATTTCGGAAAACCCTGGAAAACCGAAATCAAGATGGGCGGAGCCGGAGATCTAACACGGGTCCTCCCTACTACCACTGCTTCACCATGCTCGGTAGTTTGCTGCGATCCCTTTAGAAAGTGCTCACTTCTGAGAGGTATAATTTTTTTTCTTAAGGGTACTGCCTACCGCAGAGCCATTGCGAGAGTGAAAATATGAATATACGTGTTACATTACATTCTGTGTGACTCAGTACCTGTCTAACCTACATACGTGCTACCACTGATTGTATTCATCTCGGCGCTGCCCACATTTATTTGATTTATTTAATCATCATCGATAGAACCATGAGCCAATGACTCGTATTAGCGACAGTACATATACACATGTATACATGGCGAGCAATACAATACGCTAATGTTGATTGCACTTGTATTTAACATGTTACGTTTTATGCTTAGTTTGCAGTTCTCAATACTGTGTAATGTTTACTCATACTAGTGACACAAACTGCTGATATAAGATCATGTTATACCTTAAAAACTGTGAACAAATAAAAACATTTTAATACAAAATTATTGATATACAGAGTGCGGCTTAAATATACATTAAAAGTTCAACTGCGATGCATTTATTGTAGTTCAAGGTAAATGCAATTGATATTATAATAGAAAATTTCACATTTTTCTTCGCTCAGAATTTCGTAAGAGCGAAAATTAAAATATTTAAATTTGGCGACTGATGTTGAGCATTACACGATCTACAGCAATTTTCACGAGCGTGTTATTATATTTTATTTGTACCCGTTTTTTTTTTACACAAAATGTGACCGAGTTTTGCTCTTATGGAAATTTTTTTTCTTTCATAATTTTCGCGTAATGGTTTGCTACGGGCGCGGTCTACCGCAATTTACATCACTATTTTTTTTATTTTTTATTTGTACCAGATATTTTCTTCTTGTTTTAGACACAAAATGTGACTAAATTTGGCTCTTGTGAAATTTTTTAATCTCTCAAACTTTTCGCGTAATGGCTTGTTAAAGTCATATGTTTGCATGATTCCGTTTTAACGACTACACTAAAACCAACTGATATACCAAACTCAAAAAATCTCAGTGGATAAAGACATTGCAGGCTACAATGACATGCTCATAAAATTTAAGAATAAAAAAAAATTGAATTTTAAAAAATTGCTGAAACTGAAAATAAAAATTTTAAAAGTTCAATAATTTTTTTAAAAATTCAAATAAAGTTTATTATTTAATTTTATGAGCATGTAATTGTAGCCTGCAATGTCTTTATCCACTGTGATTTTTTTTAGTTTGGTATATCATTTGGTTTTAGTGTAGTCGTTAAAACGGAAACATGCAAAATATGACTTTAACAAGCCATTACGCGAAAACTATGAGAGATAAAAAAAATTCATAAGAGCCAAATTTAGTCACATTTTGTGTCTAAAACAAGAAAAAAATATCTTGTACAAATACAAAATAAAATAATGATGATGAAAATTGCGGTAGACCGCGCCCTCAAAGTCAAAATTTGCATATTACCGTTTTAAAGACAACACTAACTAAAACCAAGTGACATACCAAACAAAAAATTCACAGTGGATTGGCTACAACTTTACGTAAATGAAAACTAAAAGTAAATACTTTTTTGTAATTAAATAAAAATGCTGATATTTAAAATAAAAATTTTAAAAATTAATTTTTTTTTTTTTTAAATATAAATATATTTCACTTTCTGGCTTGACGTAGCTGAACTTGTAACCCACAACATCATTATTCACTTGAAATTTTTCCAGTTTGGTAAGGGTGTTGGATTTAGTGTCGTCCTTAAAACGGAAATATGAAAATTTTGGCTTTATCGAGCCATTACTTGATAAATATGCGAGATAAAAAAATGTTTTATAAGAGCAAGATTTAGTTACATTTTGTGCCTAAAACAAGAAAAAAATCTGGTACAAATATAAAAATAAAAACACGATGATGAAAATTGCTGTATACCGCGCCGTTAAGGGCTTGTTACTGAGTTTTTTTTTTCAGACTGGTGACAATAACTCAAATATTTTTTAACCAAAACCTTTGAAAAAATTTGAGCCAATGTGCAGTCACACAATGCACAATACTGTGGATGCGTTTTTAATGATAATGTACAATGCGTCGGCAAAAAATTTTGTTGTTTAATTTTTGCTTATTTTCACGACAAAGAAAAACGTGGTACTTTGGGTGATGAAATCTGAAAAACCGTTCAGCACATTTCTACAAAAAAATTCAGCTACTAATTATAACATGTATGTGTCAAAACCGTGGAGCAAAATTTTGATACGAGGTAGCAATAAAAAAAAATTACGAAATCACTGCAAAACTCGGTAACAAGGCCTTAAATATAGCGTCTTGTTCTTGACGGAATGTTTTTGAATGACGTGATTGACGATTGTGGTGTGGACAGGGAGGACCGGGACGAGCGTGGCGACGCACCGCCGCCGGCCCGGGGAGCGAGCAGCGGCAGGTCGACCGCCACCAAGGCGTCGCCGCTCCCGCCCCATCCAACAAGACCCTGGAGCTGCTGCGCCTCAAGACCCGGCCTGATCGCCGTCCCTTCAGGGCGAGGATCCAGGGCCAGACGGAGGCCAAGGACCCAGATCCCTACGGCTTGTCGCCGGAGCTGCTCAAGAAGCTACACGCGAGTAGGCAGTCGCGGAACACATAAGGCCTTATTTATGTAACACTGCAACCTGTTATGGAAGCACAGAGTACATATAAATACCCTATGCGACCGGTAATGGTTAAAAAAAAAAAAAAAACTATTTTTGAGACACTAGGCACACGCAAAAATATTTACAATCAACATAATCTCCAATAAACTCTAGTATGTTCATCCTACCATTAACAGGCTGCGGCATATGTCTTGTTAATAATAATCATTTTCGTTTAATAAATGAAGGCTACAGCGAATAACCGGCAATGTGTATGTAATGAATAGAGACATGCAAAATTCGCGTTATCATTTGGTAGCACACTAAACTTCACTTTCCTATACATAACAGAGCATAACTTGCGATTCGATTGGCCACGAACTTTTATGTTTTGTCATTTACGTGTGTTAGTATTTACGCAGATTGGCCCCGCTACCGTGTAAGTATTTTCCACGGCAAGTCACGACAATATCGGCAAGCGAGAGACGTCGAACGAGCCTATAGTCACTTGGAGTCTAGTCAGCTGTCAGAAAATAACGCGAATTTTGCATGTCCCTAGTAATGAAAGGTAAAGTTATTAGCTACGTCCCTACTGAAATACTTTCAATTAAATACCGCCAAAAATTTTTTTATTAGGAAGGAAATAAGGAAAAGCCATCAAAATAAGTGACACAGGCTCTTAAGGTAGCCGTCTGGTTGAACGTATTTTGCGCGTTCGAGTCCTAGAGGTGTGGAAGTGGTAAGGGCGAAACAGCACGGGCATCACACCTCACCCTAGTCTCTAGGCGCAAGCCACTGAACTGGCGCACATTCTCCTCGTCGGCAACACGCCTGTATGAGACTTTCAGTGGTGACCCTATCGTTTTATGACGTACTATTAAAGATAAACGCGTATTGTACACACCTATATCTTTTAATGTATTCTGCGCCAAGATTTACGTACTTAAAAATAACTCCTATTTTTAACAATGCTATAATGAGTAGTGTGAACTTGGAATGTGTATATACACGTGTAAAGTTCTGTGAATACTATTCCTAACCAGACACCAGTCATGCGTAGAGGCACGAATATTTCGAGTATTCATCTGGTAACAGCTTAGACTTCTCAGTGTTATACACGCACTGGCCACAGCCGAGCATTCATTGGCTTCTAGCCGTAGAAGCAGGTACCACGTGATATCACCACGAGTTATTTCCTTATTTATTACTGGTCAAATATGTATCAAAAATTACTGTCGTCCGATCACAGTAACGAGAGTGAAGTAAACATTCTTGACGTTCAACCTAACCGAGAATCAATATGTGAGATAGTCGTGCCTCTAGTCATGTGTGATGAGCAGTTTATGAATAATATGGTAACGCCAGAAGCTCTCCACACCACTTAGCGTCCGGGGCAAATGTCCACCTTAAGAGGGCGTGGTACATAATTCAACACTATAAGCCTTAATCTGTAACTGTAGGCTTCTTGAAGCCAATTTGCGTAAATTAAACAATAGCAATCCTAGACAAAAGTTTTAGCCAACGTTTTAAACAAAATTGTTTCCTGTGTTACGAACTTCTGAGACAATCGCTGACGACGCCGGAACCTCGTGCATTTAACTGCGGCGCATGAGATCAGGCGTAGCGAATGAGTAATTCTGGGTAAATATTTACTCATAAAGTTGGCAAATACCATTTTCAAGGATTGTCAATGAGTATTTCATACATATTGGCTTCGAAGAAAGCGTAGAAATCAATTGACGTTTTCAGCGTTTATTTATTCACCACGCACTCTTAATGGATAGAACACGTGATTCTTGGTGAACAGAATTATGCAACATTTAGTTAAAAATACTCACGTGTACATCTGCTGCTCTGCTTCACGGTCAGTGATTTGCTGTTTTTAACTCTCGGTGTCTTGAGGTTCTACCAACAATTCACAGATGTGTGGTGTAACCTTATTCTTGTCACAATCAAATGAGCGAAGCCGCTGAACCAAGACAAGCTGCCAATGACCATGAAGCAAGCTGCAGATGTGCACGTGAGGCACTTAAACATAACGTTGCAGAATTATTTTCACCAAAAATCACTGCCTCTATTAATGGATGATAGAACCAGTAGTTATCAGTGAAAATAATTATATCTATGGTCATAGGGCCCGGTAATTTTCGCGAAAATATTTTTGCAGCACTTTGTTTCAGTGCCTTACGTGCGCACCTGCATCTCTGCTATGTGGTCAGTGATTGGATGCCGTAACACCCAGCGTGTGGAGGTTAAACCCGCAAATCACACACGTGATGTGTGGCAGTTATCCGTGTACTGATTGGCAAAGTCAAATTAATAACAACTCTGCACAAAAACACACTGCCAATAGCCATTAAGTTGAGCTGCAGGTGTGCACGTAAGACACTGAAACAAAGTGGGGCAAAAATCTTTTCACGAAAACTACCGGGCCCTATATGGAACGTGTTTTTTCAGTGCGACACGTTCAGATCTACAGCTCTGCTTCAAGGTTATTGGCAGCGCGTTTTTAGTAGAGGCGTGGCTCATTTGACTGTGCCAATGAGAATTACGTCACTGCTACAACACACATCTGTGATTTGGGGGCAGATCTCCGAGACACTGAGAGTAAAAAACAGTCAATCACTGACCGTGAAGCAGAGCTGCAGATGTGCTCGTGAGGAACTGAAAGAAAATGTCGCGTAATTCTGTTCACCAAAAATGGAGGATGTAATTTATGACACGTGTGAACAGTTTTTGGGACAAATCACACAAATTCTGTGTCAATGCCGTACAGTTCTAACTGCGCGCGTTGAAGAGAAAACAGTGCGTCAAATAAACGATAGTCAATGTTGATACTGAACCTACAGTGTTATACATAACTAGAGAATATCGCGAAAATATTTTGTGCCAACATACCCTTGAAAACGCTGTAGTTTCTCGCCACATGTATGATTGGATGATACGCGTCTAACAGCGTAGCTATCTGCAGACCAACAACAGGTGTCAAATGTTACAATGTCGGGATTCTTACTGGTTCAGTCAAATAGGGTATCAGCTCCACGCACAGTTAGCTTTTATTAAGCTGAACGTACGTTGAAACCCAGCAAACAATCAAAATTTCTAGCGATAAACCATCATCTCTATACATGGAGACTAGCAAACCGTCAACTTTTACCGCGATATTTCTGTCTCTCTTATTATTTGGCGAGTCAAATTTATTCAGTTAGGGTTGAAATAAACAATACTCACATGTGTGAGCATTAACTACCTTCCCCCTAAAACAAATTCAGAAGCAGTGGGACGACATACGCAAAATATGTTGCACATCTATCCAGTCAACTGCAAGCAGAACTCCAAGGTTTATAGTCCAACTATATGTTTCTTATTTTTGTTTAACGGCCCCTTATGACTGTTTTAAACGGTTTTCATAGCATCTTAAATATCAATAAATGGTGCAAGAAAAATTAACTGTTCATTTTTCACGTATGTCAGTTTAATTCCAAATAGCAACGCTCAACTTTTCGAGTTATTTTTTGTACATTAATTAGCTCTGTAATAATTTAAATAGAAAAAAATTTTATAAAACAAAGTATTTAAATTTCTTACTGTTTTTTTTGTTCGTGGTGGGCGGATTTATCGAAAATCGTACAAAATAGGAAATTTTATTTTTTCAAAAATGTGGGTTATTATAAAATGACTGAGGTAACCGGAAATATCTACAATAATTTTGCGCAAAACTGTGCAAAAATTTGATAGTTAAAATATTCAAAGCCTGAAATATACAAACTTAGCATTATCTAAAATAATATTTTATTTCATTTAATTTGGGTGTTATTTGGGTGTTTAAGCGTGTAATGAGGCAATTTCACTTGGTTGGCCACCATCAACTAGAGTGACATATTATTGACAGGGTATTTATAAAAATTGGCAGACAGCTGGTTAGAGCCAAAAATCGCAAACATCTTCGTGAGAAAATCTGTGTCATAAACAAGCGTACTTTAAATTATTTAATGTAGATGTAGGTGTCAGTACCAGCGTGTGTTCTTTTGCATACTTCCTTAGTACACTAAACTATAAATACCGAAAGGACTCCAAACCAGAGAAACAGACATAATTTGAATCAGGGAAAGATGACTCAAGAGGGCGTGGTAGATAAATAAGCGCTGGATTCTTCAATTGAGATCAACACTTTTTGAAAGTCAATATAGAAAGACTACAAAACAACAATCCTTGATAATTATATTTGGCAACTTTATGAGCAAACATTTTTCCAGAATGATGCATGTGTTCAGCGTGATCTCTTGCGCTGCAATTAAATGTACGAGAATTCAGCGTCAGAGATAGTTCTTCAAATATACGTTAATCGAGGAAAGTATTTGCTCAGAAAGTTGGCAAAAATATTGTCTGGGATTGCTGTTTTTTAATTTTTGCAAATTGGCTTCGAGAAACGTATAGTTCTGAACTGATGTTTTAGTGCTGATACCACGCAATCTTAAGGGCGCAGTCTACCGCAATTTTCATCACCATTTTTTTTTATTTGTACCAAATAATTATTTTTTCTTATTTTTGAAACAAAATGTGACTAAATTTGGCTCTTATGAAATTTTTTTCTCTCATAGTTTTCGCGTAATGGCTTATTAAAGTCATATTTTGCATGTTTCCGTTTTAACGACTACACTAAAACCAACTGATATACCAAACTAAAAAAAAATCACAGTGGATAAAGACATTGCCGGCTACAATGACATGCTCATAAAATTAAAGAATAAAAGTTATTTGAATTTTGAAAAAATGCTGAAACTTAAAATAAAAATTTAAAAAATGCAATATTTTTTTTAAATACAAATAATTTTTATTCTTTAATTTTATGAGAATGACATTGTAGCCTGCAATGTTTTTATTCACTGTGATTTTTTTGAGTTTGGAATATCGGTTGGTTTTAGTGTAGTTAAAACGGAAACATGCAAAATATGACTTCAACAAGCCATTACGCGAAAATTATGAGAGATAAAAAAATTTCATAGGAGCCGAATTTAGTCACATTTTGTGTCTAAAATAAGAAAAAAAATATCTTGTACAAATAAAAAATAAAATAATGATGATGAAAATTGCTGTAGACCGCGTCCTTAAGTTATCGAATTTCACAGATGTGACGGAGATACGGGTTGTTTTCTGAAGGTAAACTAACACAGTACCACTGTACTAGTATGGTGACACTGATAGTAATTTCCCTATCTTAATCATACCTCAGTAAAAATAATAGCAATATCGTATTAGGAGGGTACCCAGGGTCATGGTATCGCACTCAGGATGCAGACTTGCTACTGGACACCCCTCTCTCTCTTTTTTTTTTTTTTTTTTTTTTTTTTTAGATATCTGCTTGCCCTGAATGATGGCTTGGGCAGAAATGCCTGAGGAAACCCGTCCACCAGCTGTATCGTACTGCACGGTTTTTTACATGCGAAAATCCGGAGACCAAGCTTAAACTGAACCAGCTTCCCATAAAATGTATTCTTCGTACTTTCTTTAACAATTTCAATTTATTTATATGTACGGGATGTCCAGAAATAAATGCATAATCAGCGGATCCTGGGCTTAATTGTAGACGAAAATGTTGGTGGCAAAATGTTGTAGGATGACTTTTTTCGTGTACAATGTGACAACATAGCACTGTAGTTAGTCCCCTCTTACGCTCCACAGATATCTTACTAATCTTCCTTCTATTGTTTTGACCTGCATATTTTTAAATCTCGACTATACGTTTACTTAAGGGCTTGGGCCCGAGTTTCTCGGCTTTCGAGAGAATTAATTTTTAAAATCCATACGAGAGTCAATATCGTAAAATTGCTTCGTAACTTTTTTTTGCTAATGGGTTTTACTATGCAATGTAATTTTTAGAGACAAACTGTATGATGAGTATAGCTCATTTATTAATTAAAAGGAAATTTAGTTAATTAACTAATTAGCAACTATTTTGCAGTCTTCTGACTCGATAAAATTAAGAGTATGCATTTTAAATCAGTCATAACAAAGCGATTTTACGATACCGGCTCCCATTTATGTTTTAAAAAATAACTGTCGGTAAATGCGGAGAAACTCGGGCCCATGCTCTTAACGTAAAATATACAAAATAATACCTGAACGTAGTACCAGAGGGGGCTATCTCCGTGCAGTGTCGCCACATTGTGCACGTAAAATGTTTTTGTACAACATTTTGTCACTTACATTTTCGTTTCCAATTATCCCAGGATTAGCGTGTTGGGCTTATTATTCTGGACATAGGCCTACTGTATATAATCCAACTGTGAAAATAATGTAGTTACTATAAATTGGAACATAAAACAACCTAAGAGACGCTTTTAAAGTGTAGTTACGATGCATGATGATAAAATATTAGAAGAAAATGTATCTGAGAAATGTATTGTTAAAACGTGCAACACGTGTACGCAGTAACCACTCAAATTAAATAAGATTTCGGGGAATATCAAAGGCGTGTTGGAGGACGTACTGAAAAAAAAAAAACATTGATATAACCGTCAGCAAATAAATAACACGCTGCAAGAAAATGGCTGTAAACCATTATACAATAGTCAAGTTTTAGCAGGACATAAAATGGGTTAAGAACGTTCGTTTCTTGACATTGGACAATTGAAGCAGCCAGAAATAACACCGGGCTCGTGAATTTCAAAACGCCTGTAATTTTTATTGGTAGTTTGTAAAGAGAATTTGGAAATAAGTAATTCCACTTAACCATGCTCTAAAAAAACGAGAGTAATATAAGAAGAATTAATACAAATTCGACGTAAAGCCACCTTCAGAACTTTTTATGCGTCACTTTTGAACGTAAATTTGTCAAACGTGTTTAATCCATGATTCCCGCTATGAACCCAAATGTAAAATAATGTTTCAATAAACTGCTGGTGAAAGCATGTTCACTTTAAAAAAATAATTAAAAATAACTATTAAATATTAGTTTTAATTCACTAGATTCTCAAAATTGGATAGTCTCCAAGAATGTGTGTGTACTCAAGTATTAAACAGCTTATCATTGGCTGTTCGCTGACGTAGTTATGTTACATTATTGGGACTGCATTTAATTGCTTCTTTATTATAGACTGAGATCTCTCCAGGAGGTTTCAAATAAGTCAATGGTCAATTATTTTAAATGTGACGTGAACTGACGGTTGTTTAAATCTAGCTTGTGCCTAAAAGTAATCGCGAATTCTTCAGGTCCCCACTGATAATCACTACGCGTGGCAGAATAACCACTTATAATTGAGTGCAATACTTTAAAATCGTATTCCAGATGACATTACCACAAAAGGCAGCATACATATTTTTGACACAAAATCGTGACTTATTTTAATGGGTCACTGGCTGTTTGTTCTATTAATTTAAGAATCAAATGTAAAAATTAAATTTTGTTTCAACGAAAATATTAATTACGTGAAGTCAGTTTTTTACCCTCGATATGGCTCGTGGAGAAAGTGTTGACTATTTCCTCTCTAATTTGCCTCTAGGCAGCCTCAAGTCATAGGCCTCAAAAGAATGTGCCGGGGGGGGGGGGGCGGTTACCATGGCACGTGGCCAAACCGCTACTGCATTGCAGCTCACGAGCCCAGGGGCTCCAGTCGATACGATGCCCCCCCCCCTTCCTTCCACTTACATCAGCCCCGTGGTCCCGGGACATCTCCTGGGAGCAGAGCTGTCCTCCGGAGACGGGGTCGGTATAAAATGTCCTAAAATTTTACTGGTGCCTTCTTTTGACCAATAACGGAGAAGAAATGCTCTTTTTTAACCATCAATGAAAAAGAAAGAGAGCATGATGAAGATCAATATAAAATCCTAACTAATCAATAATATTAAGGGCGCGATCTACCACAATTTTTATCACCATTTATTTATTTTTTATTTGTACCAGATAATTTTTTTCTTATTTTAGACACAAAATGTGACAAAATTTGGCTCTTCTGAAATTTTTTTATCTCTCGCAGTTTTCGCGTAATAGCTTGTTAAAGTCATATCAAAAAATCACAGTATATAAAGACATTAAAGGCTACAATGACATGCTCATAAAATTAAAGAATAAAAATTATTTGAATGTTAAAAAAATTATTGAATTTTTAAAATTATTATTTTCAGTTTCACAATTTTTTTAAATGCAAATAATGTTTATTCCTTAATTTTATGAGCATGTCATTGTAGCCTGCAATGTCTTTATCTACTGTTATTGTTTTTAGTTTGGTATATCAGTTGGTTTTAGTGTAGTCGTTAAAACGGAAACATGCAAAATATGACTTTAACAAGCCATTACGCGAAAACTATGAGAGATAAAAAATTTTCATGAAAGCCAAATTTAATCACATTTTGTGTCTAAAATAAGAAAAAATATCTGGTACAAATAAAAAATAAAATAATGATGATGAAAATTGCGGTAGATCGCACACTTAAGAACCATTATTGGCAGTTTTATAATGTCCAGAACAATAACGCTTAATGTGTCTGGTATCATCAACCATGCAGTCTGTATCAACTTACCGAATGACCATCCGTCCGAATATTCTCAGAATGAACACTGAATTTTAAAAAAAAAATCATCGTGCTGGTTTAGATCGAAGCGTACATAATTGGACGGTGTTATGCATCAAAAGGCTATGCGCCAATTTTAAGTTATCAGTAAAACATGCCGTAAGTTTTTCGAATTTGAAACTGAATTTAAAAAACAATGTTGGTATTACTAGTTCAGTATTTATAGTCACAGGATGTAAGGGTAATTTACTTTTTATAAGACTGTTTCAACACAGAAAAATATTTTATACCTAACTAGCAACTGGCGCTTAGAGTATTGATGCATAACACCGTCCAATAAGCAGTTACTGCTTTAGTGTTACGTTCGCTGTGGAAATCGTACGTTCAACCAATCACAGGAAATGTCGATACACTTATGGTGCCATTTGTTGCTCTTCTGATAACCGCCATCTTGCGTCGACCTCCAAATATTGTCAAGTGTTTTACAACATTATTACTGTTCTTATCACCCACAAAACTCTACGGAGTTAGAAAGACAGTAATAGGCCATAAGGAAAGGTACTTGCGAGCATTGTTTAGTGCATGAGAGGCTTAAAATTCCAGCACATTGTCTGAAAATCTGTAAGGGATTAGAAGTTGGTAAATATGACTTAAGTGCATCATATTTCTTAAGAGAGTGTGCTATATAAATAAACGCTGAAAATGCCATTGAAATCTACACGTTTCTGAAAGTCTTTAGGGAAAAAACTAAGAAACAGCAATCATATACTGCCAACTTTATGAGTAAACATTTACCCAGATTGATGCATTTCTCAGGCGTGATCTCTTGCGCCGCAATTAAAAGTACGAGATTTCAGCATCAGAGCGCCGCAATTAAATGTACGAGATTTCAGCATCAGAGATTGTTCTTCAGAAATACTTTGCTCAAGAAAATTTTTTGGTCAGAATGCTGGCAAAAACTGTTGTCCGCGGCGATTTTTTTCTTCTTATTTTCACAAATTGGCTCAGATAAATCTACAAATTTAAACTGATGCTTTTAGCACTGGTTTATCCGCCAAGCCTTGTTTACAGTGCGTAGCACATAAAGCGGCGTCTACTGAACAGTCCACGTTTATGGAAGCTAGTATAGAAAAAAAAACCAACCCTAGACAACAGTTTCTGCCAACTTTAAAAGCGGACATTTTTCTAGAGAGTGACGCATTCGTTTAGCGTTATTTCTTGTGCCGCATTAACATAGGCCTACATACATATTTTTCGTACCTAAGAGATAGTGTCCTAGAAATTAATCACCCGAGAAAAATATTGGTTCAAAAAGTTGACAAAACTGTTTAACAGTATCGCTCTTTTATCGTACACATTCAAAACACTTTCCGTGGCATAACACAAATTTAGTTTGAATATATGTCACTAAATAGCTGTGAACGAAATGAAAATTTTTGCTTAGTGTGTAAACTAGCATGCTTATTTTATTTTATTTGTTGAAATAGTTTTTTCAACAATAAACTTGTCTCTTAAAAAGTTGCAACCAACTCCAACAAATTAAATTGAAATATTTTAATAGTGTCACAATTTCTGTTAACATTATTTTACACTTTAAACAATAATTTTCAGTGAGGCAAAGTTACTTCCAGTGGCTCATATTCAAACAAAAAATTTTTTGCCAAAGATTTTTTTTATAGAGGGTAGTGATTTAAGACGCCTGTATTTTACAATTCTAACGTATTTAAGATTGAGTTAACTAATACACACTCAAACTTCAGAGCCCCGAATTTCATACCGTTCAAACAATAAGTGATCTGTCACTAAAGTTAAGTTTGCGCACGGCACTAAACACCACATCACAATCCTATATCTGCACAAACTCTCTTATACACATGGTAATGTCACATTGTCCTCCTAAGCGACAATTTCTAGCACGATTAACTTATTTAAATATACTAATCTGGACATCAATGAACAAAACTGGGCCCTTCGAAACGATACACATATTTGTTGTATTCAATTTTCCCACATTTTGCTTGTTCTTCAAGACAATGATTTCCGGACATAACTCTTCATACTAGAGATTCGTTTACAGTTTATTTTGTTGGTACAGCTGTTGGTTTTTCATTATTGCTTTAATCATCTCTGGATAACATTAAAACGCAAAACAGAAAAACTTTACATTTACGTACAAAGTTTAAATTGTGTTATACAGTTCGGAGTCGACTTGATGCCAAATTTGTTAATTTCTAATACAATTTTTAAAAAGTAAATGAAGATGGCATGTTAAACTTAATTGTTACTTCATAAAGGTTATAATACTGGTTTTGCAAATCGTATTGGTATTGAAACAAAATCATATTTATTTTGACACGCAAAATAACTAATATCGTAATAAGAAATATTTATTAGCAAACATTCAAAAATAAACTTAAACGACGATGGTAAGTATGCCGTATTCTTTTTTCCCGTTGAAATCAGTTAAAACAATATTTTCACAATCGTGAAATAGAACCCGTATTAAATTAGGCCTGTATATTCCGTTCAAATTCAATCCAGTGTTAAAAAAACGGCTAAGGATCACAAAAATGATTAATTTATATAAGTATAGAATATTGTTTGGCTAACGGAGTACTCGCCCACAACCAAGACGATCCAAGATTGGTCCGTTGGCGCCAATTCTCGTTTTTTTTATGTGGGTAACATGACGGATGTTGCCATTGGCGAACGGGCTTTCTATAGATACGTTTCCTCCAACCTTTGCAACCCGTCGCTTATACATCGTAGAGTTAAGTTTCGTATCACTCTTCAGGCCCCCGCCTACATGCTCGCTAGAGGCTCAGAAGTGACGGAGCTATAAGGGAGATCATGAATCTCGCATCAAATACCACATCGTCACAACGAGCCAAGTGCTGAACTAGCTTGCAAGATTCCCGCTGATGTATTTATATTATGAGACTTCCAGCAGTGACCATGAAATTTTGTCGGTGGAAAATCTATAGCAAAGTTCAGTGAATGTTTCGATGTGAATTTCGCAAACATCCGGTTAGTATATTTTGAAGTAAGGCAGCTGTAAATGCCGTTTTTAGCTTTATGGCGAGGCTTAGAAACAGTTTTTTTTAATGAGCAGTGTGTCAAAAGGCTGTGTCACCTCTTTTGTTAAAATTCTTCGTTTTAGTATAATAAATTAAGGGTGTCACGAATTACCAGCAATTTCCCTTAACGTAAACATTATATTTTACGATTGCGTTCGTATTGGTGG
>PNEQ01089957.1:24609-52270 GCA_003012365.1 Medauroidea extradentata
ATACTGAAGTATTTTTAAATAAAACTTGCTAGTTTTTTTTTTTTTTTTTTTAATCAGGAAGAAATTTAGAAAAACTGAGCTGGGTAAGTTACATGGACTCTTAAGAAGATGTCCAACTACTTGGTTCAGTGGCCAGTGTTTCTGGCCGGTGAACCAATGGTCCCGGATTCGATTCCCTGGCGGGGAGATACAGTTTACAGTCACGTCTCCTCGGGTTCCGGACTGAGTGTTTTGTTGTTCCCTCATATAGGCTACATACTGCCGAAGACAATAGCGAACCACCGCAGTTACATCCTCGCCCAGGGGTTCCCCCATGAGGTTCCAACCAGCATCTGTGCCGAGTACTACAACAAGAAGAAGTCTTAACAAGATGTTCCGTCCTTGTCCGAAGTCTGTTTTCTTTTAGAACGTTAGCAAGGTGGGTACGTGTGGAATAATTTCGAAAGAAAAATAACGTATTTACAAACACAAAGCAGCACATTTGTAGCGCGCTTTAGGCGGCACTCGTTAGTGCACGGCAGATGCCTACACAGTAAACAAACAATTAAACTTTTACGAAAAATTTCTTTGAAAGCCAGTTTCCACAAAAAATTTTTGTAACTTTACAAAAACATTGTAAACTTTACAGTAAATACTTTAAAATATACAGGTATTTAGTGTATTTACAAACATTTTTGTATGTTTACAAATAAAATTTTTTCAGTTACAAGTAAATTCTTGTATATTTTACAACACTGGTTTGAAGTGTGACAAAAAAATTTTAACAACCAGTTTCCAATAAATAATTTTGTACAAGTACGAAATATTTGGTAAAATATGACAGACTGTGGAAGGTTATTATGTTTCATATCAAACACTCTGCACATAAGAATATATCCCACTAGTTCAGACACGTATTTGGAAAATTTATACCACTTTAATGACCTACAATTTTCTTCTTGCAATGCCTGGAATGATAAATGTTGTGACATTAATTTACAAGTTTTTTCTTGTAAAACTACGAAATTTTTTTACTGCGTACGGGCGCCCAGTCAGAAGTGTACACTGATCATAGTGAGCCAATACCATATGGCAAATAAAATACATAAAGAGAACCCATGTCGTGATAAAACACGTGGTACTACTGGACACTAGTACATCCGACACGGAGACGTACTGCAGGCGACACGAATGTAACACATTCTCGGATATCCTGAGATCTGTGAGACTTTCACTACACAGCAGTCTCTAAGGCTGTGTCTCAAATAGCCCAGAGAGCACTCTCTCGCACTCTCTTGCAGTCACAGAATGTACTCTCTGCTGTCCCAAATTCGAGGGAGAGTGGGCGAAAGGGAGAGTGAGCCAGAGTGAGCGACGATGCTCCCTTTCGCCCACTCTGCGGGAAGACATCTTTGTTTTCCTTCAAATTCAAACCATAACCTAAAAGTGGAACTGGAAAACGTGGAAAACTTTTACTGTGAGTTTTCTGCACTCATTTATGTTCTCAGCTTTCCTTTTATCACGCTAGGGTGCAGTTCTTTGAGGGTTCATCCGAGGGCGGCTGTCTCAATTTGATTGAAGAGTGAACCAGAGTGGGCGAGAGTGAGAGTGATAGTGTGGAGTGAGAGTGAACACACTCTTTATTTGAGACCCGGCCTAATATTTGGTTACAAACAGAAGTTTTGCGAACTAGATGGTCACGTTACCTGATTTAGTGTACTAAACTTACTATGAACTGGACCTAGTTATGCAAAAATGAACGGACCATCGAAGTTATTTACTTTGAGATAATCATACTATGTAGAGGGAGAAGGTGCAAAATATAAGCAGTAAATAATATTGTATGAAGGAACACAAGATCTCCCCAGAAAAAAAAATTGTTTTTACAAGGTTTATAATAGACACAGTAAACTTTGATCTAGAATATCTCTGTTCCAGTAAACTGTAGACTCGTTCCTTTTTAGCATAACTAATTAATTTAGTGTTAATTTTTACAATGCAACTAACTATGACTACGAAACAATAAAATCGGGCTTAAATATAGCAACTCGACTTTATTAATTACTAAACTATCAATTGGAACACAGTCTCAGAGGAGCTGCTGAAATAACGAGGGTGTTCTAGAGTCCCGACGAACAACGAGGAATTTTCCGCAAAGAAGTAAGCAAAGATAAATTTAGACATCTTAAATGTAATAAGCCGTTAACACAATTTATAGTAATTGTTAAATTAACGACGATCCTCTTGTTGTTCCTTTCAGTTTGTTAAGCACAGTTATAACAATCAGTTAACTATTCTCTTCCCAGTAAGAAAACAACTGCTTCATTACATGCAAAGTTTTATTTGTCACAGTTAAAAAAATTCAAAAGACCGTGTAATTCACTGCAAACAAAGCCGATGTTATTGCAACTTGTGAAATACGTGGCTGTGTTCATAAAATTTACAAAAGTAGTTTTTCAGATTCTTTTTTTTTATGAAACTGAATACTGCACGTATTTGTACTACTTCACTTATGCCACAGGAGTATAATTACGGTGAAGTCATGAGTACTTTGATTCCCTATAGAGACCTTGGATTATATGTGCCAAGACTAAGAGCCAGTTTCTAAATGTCTGTTTAAAATCTTGGTTATCTAATTGCATGGTTAGATTAAATAGCAATTAAAAGTGAACTGCTTAATCGTAAGTTTAGCTAAGCGTCGGTTAAGGTAAAGATGACAACAATGCTGTGATGTCTCGACTTGCGATTGGCTGCAGTGAAGCGTTTCGTTTGTTTATTTTACTGTGCTTGTTAGTGGGGAAGTTCGTATCATGGACGAAAATAAGCTGCCGCGTGCTGAGAATTTTGTATCTTCAGAAACAGAAGACAGAGCTATATGGCGGTACGGTAACATGTTGAACTTGCATTCGAGAGGACCCGGGTTCGATACCCTTGCTCCGGCCGTCCTGATTTCGATTTTCCAAGGTTTCTCGAAATCGCTCCAGATGAATGCTGGGATGGTTCCTTAACAAAGGCCATGGCCGACTCCTCTCCCAGCTCCTGTCATTGTATCAAGCTGTGCGTCACCTCTTACAACCTCGCTGTCGACAAGACGTAAAACCCACTTGCCTCACCTTCAGGTACAGAATTATTGATTCGCTAGCAAAAAAGGACGTGCGTACCGTAGAAGCTTCAGAAGAGGTACGTAGTACAACGTTATATTTATATACATTTTTATTGATAACTTATACCAATTCTAAATCTTTACTATTATAGCACATATTATTGTGTAGCTGGGATTTTTTTTGTAAAAATATACTTTCAAAAAGAACATCACTTCAAGAGACGTGTACAAAGTTATGTTGCAGAGGTTATGTCAATGCTTTCTCGTGAATTTTTTTGCAGTGAACGTTATAGTTAGTACATTATTCCGCTTGCATCCAACCAAGCAATGTCTATGAAACAAATTCTGTAGTGTTACTTCAACATAAAATAATTAAATAAAAGACGAAAGTTTCACGAAACAACTTTCTGATGCATTAGCCCGGCTGAAAACACTGTTCAGATTGAAAAACGGGAACTCGACATAGTGTATTTGTATGTTTTTCATTGTGTATTTGTATGTTTTACATTGTGTATTTGTATGTTTTACATTGTGTATTTGTATGTTTTTCATTGTGTATTTGTATGTTTTACATTGTGTATTTGTATGTTTTACATTGTGTATTTGTATGTTTTTCATTGTGTATTTGTATGTTTTACATTGTGTATTTGTATGTTTTTCATTGTGTATTTGTATGTTTTTCATTGTGTATTTGTATGTTTTACATTGTGTATCTGTATGTTTTACATTGTGTATTTGTATGTTTTATTGTGTATTTGTATGTTTTACATTGTGTATTTGTATGTTTTACATTGTGTATTTGTATGTTTTTCATTGTGTATTTGTATGTTTTACATTGTGTATTTGTATGTTTTTCATTGTGTATTTGTATGTTTTACATTGTGTATTTGTATGTTTTATTGTGTATTTGTATGTTTTACATTGTGTATTTGTATGTTTTACATTGTGTATTTGTATGTTTTACATTGTGTATTTGTATGTTTTATTGTGTATTTGTATGTTTTACATTGTGTATTTGTATGTTTTACATTGTGTATTTGTATGTTTTTCATTGTGTATTTGTATGTTTTACATTGTGTATTTGTATGCAAATTTTACAACACCTAAATCCCTGAGTACACATTCAACATTGGGATACATAAAGGTGACTAAAAATAAAATAAATAAATAGTCTTGTGTTGGTATAAAGGCAGGTGGTGGAGAAGCGCGCAGGCCGATATCATCTGTCGGAGGCGAGAAACATACGTGGGACAATGTAAAAGGAGGGAGACAGGATACACGTACGATAATTACACCTTGGTTCTGTGCAAGTGATGGGGTTGTTTGGCAGCACTTGTGACGCCCCAGAGATACTGCTCCCCTTCGTCGTCAAGCATAACTTTGACCTTGAACTAAAAATGCTCCAGCTGGCCATTAAATGGGGAGGAAGGGGAGAAGAAGCAGCCAAATAAAAAGAAACTACCCTTCAGCACATGTCGAGTACGGAAGATAGATTATCTTCCTCGTGTTTATCTCACAGCAGCGATCCCACCTATCCCCTCTACGGCCAACTTGTAAACATGTCGACCGGCATACTGTACTCTTATGCAAGACAGAATAATCACTCAGAGATATGTAATAACTATTTGAGGCATAAAATCTTACAGTTACTAGACGTTGGTCGGTCGATAGGTGGCACAGAATAATTCTTAAAAACTGTAACATTCGCGTATAATGTGCAAACCTACATGTGTAACATAACCTATAATAGTAGGTATTATTACCTGCAGAATTTAGGACATAACTAAGCGCATATTTAAAAAACACTTCAATGCATTTTTATATAACCTGCAAAATTATCTAAGGAACATTAAAAATTTTCATGTGTTATTTTTTTTTTCAAATGAATTAAACATTTTTCATAACATGAATGTAGTTAAATTTCCAGCATAGATTTATTACAAATTATGCGAAATTGGGTATGGACATAAGGAAAAAAGGCACGTAACATAACCTAGATATTATTTTCACATGAAAATTGCTAACCAGAAAGTAGGCCTGTTATTTTGTACGGAATAAATTAAAAATAATATGTAATAAACAATTACACACGTGTCTGTGGGCACTTCCAGATAATGTTTATCTTTTAGTGCTAGGATAGTGTTTCTATTCAGGAGAAATGTCATAATAAAACTCTCGGTCATCCACATGCAAGTGATTTAGTCGTTTCAGAAATAACCTTTGCTGTTTATGTAATTTACTGTATCTTCATCATTATATTCAAATAAAAAGATTGAAACATCATCCAAGAATTTTTTTTCTGCGCTCACGCACTTCTGTTGTCACTGAATACACAAACTTTTTGACAATGTCATGATTATCTCGATAATCGGTACTTCTTCTTGTGTTTAACTTAACCATTGGTTGCCGAATGTTAACCGTTTATTAGCCTTATTAAGTACTAGAGAAACAGAAATTGTTGCTAATCATTGGTTAAATTTTAATTGGAAGATAATCGGAACCAAACCAGGCATTGAGAAACCGGCCCTTAGAAAATTTCGTTACAGCACGTTCCCAGTCGGCCATTTTCTATGACGTTCAGAAATTATGAAAATAACTACATACGTTAATTATATACTTTAACACTAGATAATAAGTGTGATATTGTGCGGAAACAAATCAGAAAACAAATTATTTATCCTAGTGCCATACCTGAATTAATGACAACCCAATTATTTTTTTTACTGAACTGGTGATTTGTGTAACTGTAAAATTCAAAACAAAAATGATGTCATTTGGCACACGTGAATTCACGTTATTTAGCAAATATAAGAGTAGTTTTTTAATATGGAGTACAAACATGGAATATACAGAACGAAGAAACTAATAATGGCTTCGTATTTGGATGGTATATATAGGCTTACCCGTGAACAGCTCGGGTGCTCCGCCCCTTCAGAGCTGAGGGTATGCTACCCGCGCTTCTCGCCCGGGCAAAGATGGGTGGAGTGCGGGTTGCATCCAGGGACGTGGCAGGGGCCGAGCAGCGCTATTGACCGCGGCGGGCGGGTATGTATTCCCTGCGCGGCGCCCGTCCCGTGCTTTTCGGTCCCGCTGGCGCCTGCACGGCTGTCCACCTCGGGGCAACAATGGCACAATACACACATTGCTACTTCCAGGCAGCTCTTGATTACTGGGATGTTAGGTGCTCTTTACACGTACGTACTACCATGATACTGAGTGGTAAAGAGAGATTACTTAAATAATTAAATTTAATTTATCCCCCTTACTTATATATATACACATATGTATATATAGTAAGCATGAAGAGTAACTAATATCCTCCATAACATGACATACACACACACTCACACACACACACACATATATATATATATATATATATATATATATATATATATATATATATATATATATAAACACATACACAGTTTTTGAAATTGTTCACCTCACAGTATAACATTTCAAACTTGTCGCAAAAACCCTGAGTGTCAGTAAAGTTTTTAAACCATATTGTAACAAAACATATAATTGCGTAAACTGGCTTATTGGTTATTGTTTTACCAATGTACAGTACACTACTCTGTTCAGATCACATTATAAAATAAATAGACTTTCTTTCACGAGACTTTATAAATTCAATGTTTCACGTTCGTACTAATTAAAAAAAAAGTTATTAATCGCAGTACATAAAATTATCAATTAACTACGCGAAAATTTCGTGGGGTAACAACTCTATAACTATATAGAAACCTAATCATTTCTAGTGATAGTGACATGCTGCTAAATTTTTTAATGACTAGAAGCGTTACAAAATAGAGTATACAATTTTCACTTAATTTTTTTACTGAATATTAAGGTTTGAAAACAAATCACAAATGCTTAACATTATAACTGGGTATATTCTCACGGTTATGTTAAATTGATAAGTGGTATAGCTTCTACCATCACTGTAAACCAATTAAGTGAAATTGTAGTAGCACTGGAAATAAACTCTATGATCAAATGTCGAGTTCGTATAGGATGTGCGTAAAAGTGTATGTTATTCAAGGCCAGGACATGTTGTTAAACTGAGAAGATGTTTATCGCGATCTGAGTTCGCAAAACCGTACAGTGGAAACATTTAATGGTTTACATGTCAGATAGTTTACATATTTTACCTTCTCCATTACAGTAATTGCACAAGAAAGGTCTAACTTCGAGTTTAACTTGTTCAGGTTTAGGTGGTTCTTTACGTGAAACACTGAAAAAATCATCCATATACTTCTGCTTTCTAATTCTTTGAGCATTCTCTTCTTAAAAATTTAATTTCAACCGTCATCATAGCAAATTGTCTGATGAAATTGTCTAGGAAGTCCCCAGCAGATAAATTTGGCTAGGAACTTCTTGTACGGCTCTTCAGCGCACGAGTTTCTCAAAATTCGAAGTACGGAAACCACCCCTTCACTTCTACAACCACGCCCACGTTCTTCCTCTGAGAGTGGAGCTATATTTCGCGGAGAGCCTGATGGGGTAGTGGTGGGGGAAAAACGTCGTCCGAAATTCGTGGAAGGGGGAATGGTTGGGGTGTTGAAAAAAGTCCACACCAGCGCGCAGGTGCTATATTGGTCCGGGAGGCGTGAGTCGGCTCCCTGGTTGGTCGGCGCCGCGGGCCAATGGCGAGGCGCGAACACACCTGGCCGCGTCGCCATGGCAACACCGCCGCTGGGGGTGGCCCGCCTGGGCCGAGGGGGATTTATCGGCTTGCGGCTACCGACCACTATACTGAAGCTAACCCCATCCGTTCCCCTTCCCCTCTGGGTACTTGTTCGTCTCCTTCACACCAGCCTGTGCAACACAGCGTTTAAATCACCACTTGACTGCCGCCGCAATTCATGTAGCCCCATTGGACAAATTAACCAGGAGAGTAACCCGGTTTCCAATCTCCTGGAGTGTACTTCATTATAGGCAGTTCGGAATAAAGTGAGCACTCAAAATAGCCCTGCTAAAGTTCTATTTTCAGACAATTCGTATCTTTCCGCGCGTAACGGTTAACGACGGGAAATGTCTAACCTCTCTGGACACGTCCCTTTATGTTTGCGCGTGTAAGATAAACTGCGCAGTCAGTCGGTAGGAACCTATATAGTTAAATAAAAAGAGTTTACAAATTATATCAAAATCAATTATGTCAATTTTAGTTGACTTTATTTCAGTATTGTTGCATTTAAATCGGAAAATACGCGGGACTATATTGCGTAATTACGCTGCCAACCATACAAGCAGTAATGCAACTATAGTTACATTTGAATTATATACAGTAACGGCTAGTGATATTTTTCAAAGGTTAAATTTTTAGTGCTCACTTTATCCCGAACGACCTATAGTAACTGGGCCCTTTCACTGCTATAGCACAGTTTTGAAATTAGCCGTTGGGAAATAAAACTACCTACCTATAACTTTTTATATTACCGCTCACACAGAACAGGCAATTTAGCAGCGATTAGCGAACTATGGAAAGAAGTGTGTGTTAAGTATTTAATTCTTATTAAAACAATACTTTTAGTTCTATATTAACTGGAAACTAATGATCATGTTTGCTGTATTGTGTAGTACTCATAAAATTCAGTTATTGCACAGTTCACATTTGTACCATATCGACCTTAAAACAAAAACGCATATTGTCGCTTAGCAATTATAAGCATACAAATGTTTTTTTTAAGTTGTGGAAGTGAGTATAACTTACAGAAGTAATAAACTTTTCAGAACATTCAGAAGTACTCAGTTTGTAATGTAAGAGCAAAACTAGCGGTGTCAGAGAATTTGTCCTGTCCCATCCTCCAAGCATTATTTCTCAAACGTATGACTATAACTTGCTGGAAACGAATATTCTAAAATGTGTTTGTACAATTAATCTGTTATTTTTTCATGTTGGCTTTCTAATAAGTGTAGTGACAAAGAAATCGTTTAGGCATCAGCGCTGATGTTGAGTACAATGTTACGTAAACACACCAGTATCTACAACCATGTATGAGGGTTTGCTGTTTGTCTCACGAACGTAATAATATGTTTACATGTACAATATAATGCCAGTGGTTTTACCCACTTGGAACTAAATATGAAAAATATTTTATGTCTACCTTTCTACGTCATTTTGAAATTAAATACGTTTATTTTAGGACTTGGACTATCTTAAAATCAAGCATAAAGAAGGTAAAGTATGTGGGTTTTACGGCCCTTTAAGAACGAAGTATTTAGAGCCGATGAAGTTGAAGTAAGGTGAATGGGCAACACAACATCCAAGCTCGGGACGGGATTCGAACCCAGGACCTCCTGTACCGTATACTGGCGCCTAACCGATTACGCTACGGAGACCGGCAACTCTAAAGAATATAGACACCGAAAATTATAACATGTTGTTACGCCTGCTAAACAAAGGGACCATCGATAACGTTCCAAATTAACCATACTGAAATACTAAACTGCTAAATAACTATCTTAAATTGAGCTTTAAGTTGTCCCTGAACCGACACACTATACCACACAGAACCAGCCGATTTTGAAATAAATGCTTGAAGTATCCCCATACACAAATAAACGATACGGCTGTTCTTACCCACATTTTCCTGTACAACTGATTGTCTTCACGTTGAAAAGGCATAAGGTACAATCATTTGACACAGATGACAATGTGTGATTGATTTGACTGGCCTGAAGCTAGTTCTGCTGCGTCATTGATACAAAAACTGTGATCATTTCAACAGTCACATCATTATCATCACGGTGTTAAAATTTGTAAATGTGGAGGATAACTAAGCAAAGGAAAATGTCGGGAGTCCAATAACCTCCATTCTAGAATCCACTGTCCTGTGCACACTCAAACTCCATATTTTCGGTTATTGTCTGTTGTTCCGGTGAGCAGCAGCTAATTCTGAGAATTATAATATGCAGGTCTTTGAATTTGCGAAACATTCCTTTTCCTAAGGATGACTAATTACTTCAGTGTGTTATAATTTCTATGAATAACAGTGTACAAAACCTAGACAAATTAAGAAAACTTATGCAGATTTACAATATTGGACAATTTAGTCAGATCTCCAAGTCTAATTAAGATGGTACAAAGCATTCATACTCGCTAAGATTTCTATGATAACACTAAATAAATTTAAAATAAGTAGCTATACAGATATTGTATTTTAAGCGTGCTAATGTATAACGATTATTGGAAATTATTGCCTATAAATGACGCAATACGTAAAAACTGTTCATTATTTGTATGAAATTATACCTAGATAAGTGTTGTATATAAAGAAAATATCTCAATATAAGTTACGATTATATTATTTAGACCAGAAAGAGCTTCGCGTCTTAGATATTTCGTTCTAAAAACTTTAAAACTGCTGTTAAAAATGTTCCCGACAAAAACTTGAGTTTCAGTATTGCTTCTATTGCTGTATACAGTGAAACTATTGATGGTGTTTCAAACATTTTGCACCGTAACTATTTATAATATTAATAACGTATTATTGCCTGACAAGAAATTTCAACGTGCTTATCTTCTCCAGCAACATTAACACTAAGTTGCATAAAGACGTAGTTACTAGAGACGCTGAAACATACGAAAACATTTCGTACTAGCATATTTGCATGTAGTTCCTTACTGTAAAACAGAGTTTTACCAGAATCAAAATTTTTACAGACAAATCAGAAGTGTTTAACATCAAATTATAATTAAAATAGGCTATAATTTGAGATTTTCATCACACGGTAATGAAGGAAGATTGAAGATAATGTAACGACCCTACAAAATAGGGTTTTGAAAAATATTATGTTTCCCGACTTCATGTACAAAAATTTCTGAGGCACTACTAGTACATATGTTAACGAAATGGTCAAGTGACCCAATTCTGTCTGCAAATTTTATGAATTTTCATTACTTATTTATGTTTTAAGTGTGGTCAATCTCGAATATCACTGCCCGTATCAATTTTTATTATAAAAATAATGCATGTGTCGCGTGCAAAATAAGTCATCATCATAATGGGTGTCTTAATTGCATATCAATATACATTTCATAATTTTATAAAACTATTGTTTGGTAAAAGTTTAATGGGTTATTATCTAACACGCATTTTAACGAAAGGAAACAGAAGTTAAACTCTTTAAAACCACTGTCGGAAGAATCAGGACTTAATAGGGATAAAGTATAGGTAGCGAAAATAATAGCCTATATCTGGAGTTTGCGACGTGTTAGAATCCACAGTCATTTGTACACTCAAGCCTCGTGTCTTTGTACATTAGCTTTCACTCACTGGAACAACATAGAATGAACGAATAGGGATTGAGTACGCATAGAAATTTTTTTTTTAAACTCGCGGAGTATTCATTTTTCTAAGTATGGTATGTAACTTAAGAAAATGAAGATTCTGTGAACAGAAATTGAAATTTGGAGACTACGTTGTAAGATGCCGTTATTGAACAGAAAATAAATACGAAAGAAAATAAACATATAGATTTCATATTAACTAAAACAATAGAAGCGAAGTGTTTGAGATATGTAGTCTTGAAGAAGATAGGCTGCCAAAAAGATGATGGATCAACCTCTACAGCACAGAAGACAACTTCCCCAGAAGAAAATGTTAAGATGAAGTGAAAAGTGTTATGGCTGCAAATGGCTGACTTAATAATGACTTCAGACATTAAAACATGCTGACACTAGAATGTTAATGCGATAAACGACTTAAATATTGACAAACATAACAATATAAAAAAATCTTGCTTAGTTTATTGTTCTTTTTTATGAGCGACAGTTGTGCTAAACTACGTTTTCTATTATGGACTAGTATAGAAATTATTGTTTTCTATTTGGATACAACAGATGGCAGCAGAAGATGAACAGTTGAAAGTCGTGGTTTTCAATCGAAGCATTACAAAATAGAAAATTAAACATAGCGTAATAAGAAATTCTAATAAAATAGAATACAGTTCAAACTTTGTGGTGGGTTGTGCTAGCGAAATCCTCAATCCGACAAAGCGTTGAATTGAGTGTAACATATTCTAACTGGATGCGTTTTTCCGTGTTTGCGGATATTCGCAGAGAATAACATATTTTCCCTTCTTTATTTCCTAACTTTACCGTTACGATCCCAATTCGTTTATGTTGCTAATGACCACACAGATCCCATTATTATAAACCTTACTGGCCCAAGGAAATAACCAAATATATTCACATACACTCAGATGAGACCTAGCATGGAATATTTCTGAAATGTTGGAACCCAAGATGAAATCAAAATTCCCCTGTCTTCTTTAACCTTTAACGAGAGCCGTCATCATAAACCTGTTTGGACGTTTTGTTTGAACATGTTTTTGTCGTTATAGCTAACTTGTCGAGAGAAAAAAAATATACGAGTTAAACTAATAAGACAATTAACAAAAATTTCGTTAGTAAAATAATTAGCTAAAACCATAGTATTTTACTGCCTTGAACATTTTAGCCAACATAGAGACAACCATTATTAACAAAACTGCCAAACATAGTTTTGAAATATGCTAACGTTTAGGCTTACAAATATTTATCGCTAAACAGTAGAAATAGGAGATCATGGCCTTGAGCGATACGCAGAAATACCAATTTAGAATCACGCATGAAACTTTGAATAATTTGCTAGATTCCAGCGTAGCCCAATATAGGCAAGGGCAAGATACACAAAACATATTTTTTAATTTTATTTTTTTTTTACTCAACGATTATATGTGAGAATACTGAAATGTATATGTGTGTATATATATATATATATATATATATATATATATATATAATTAGTACGTGTTTTGTCCCAGATAAGAACAGGCCAATAGGCCAATAATACAGTCTGACAAAACACGTACACTGCGAAGCATTATTGCGAATTTTCGGTACGCTTTTTTTCTGGACCAAACTGTACTTATATGTTCGCGACGTAATGTTTCCGATATTCGTAAGTTTCCATTTGACTGATAGTAAATGAACGTTTGTTGCCAATCCGCAAACAATAAAAACGTGTCATAATCATAGCTTACTGTTATAACTACGAGTTAGTTGTGAAAAAAATTTTTTGAACTGTTCTGTTTGATTTCCTTACGTGCAAGTTGGCAACTTTGATACATTATTATCAGCTTGTCTTTGTTCAGCCACGTCTCTCATTTGACTGCACCAATCAGAATAACGTTATTGCGGGTAGAACCCACGCGTGATAGTCGAAACATACAGCCGTTGATTATGAAGCAGAGCTGCAGATTTGCATATAGTTAGAGACTGGAAAAATTCGAGGGTTCACTGCCCTGTAGGCTAGCCTCCAAGAATGTATGTGAAATCATGCGGACAGCAGTTGTTTATTATATGCTCGCTGACACTGTGAACTAGGCCTGTATTCAGAGACAGTTTTAAGATAGGCTCAACTACTTCCAGAAATTGTCGAGTAAGTCAACGGCCAATTGTGAACGTGAAACAGACCTATAGTGGCTGGAACTCTAGCTTGTGCCAAAAAGAAAACGCGAATTTTTCAGGTCTCTACATATAATGCATTGAGAAAAGTTGGTGTGAAGTTCTTTTCCCCAAAATCTGGGATCACTACTTACGAGTCTTGGAGGTTTCCCAAGAATTACAGACGTCTAAGTGTCGCAGTAACCTGTTTATGAATGGTCCAGTCAAATGACTAAGTTTCGCTTACAAAGATATAGGGCCAATAAGAGGAGGACTGAACAACACGCGTTTTATTTTGGGTACTCGCTAGAATTGAAAAATAAGAAACTTTTATATTTGTGTCACTTTCACAATTGGCCGTTGACTCATTTGTAGAGATGATGATGCATCACGGGAGAACTTTACTACTTGCTGGGTTACAAGTAACGTTAAGCTTATCAAACACTTAAAAAAAAAAAAACCTTGAATGTTTAGGAAGTTATTATCCCAGACGCAGTATGGGACAGTTACTATACTTCCGTCTTGTAAATATGCAATCTTTTACAGTTGTTACAATACAAGTCTGGTAACTTCAGTATACATTTGACTGTTTTATAAAAAGGTTTAGGAGTGCTAGTATGGATGTCTGAGAAACAATTCTGCCATACCTACTTTCTTAGCGCTCCTATACGCACGTCTGGTAAATTTACAAACTACTTTTTAGAGTGAAGGATTAACTGGCTTTCGCTTGTACGTGGAGCTGCTTCCCCTTATGTCTGAGCCAATACGTATCCCGCTTTTCTAATATTTTGTGTCTGTTATTGGTCTGCAGACAACTACGTCGTGCCTGACGTATATCACCAAATCATACATACTGCAAGAAACTGCAGCGTTTATAAAGGGTACGTTAACACAAAACATTTTCACGATGTACCATCAATAGGGGCACGAACTTTTCGCGAAAAGAATTCTGGCCCAGTTTGTCTCAGTGCCCTACGTGCACATCTGCACCTCTGCTTCGTCGTTATTTGGCAAGCGTGTCTTCGTGCAATGACGTATCTCATTTGACTGCGCCAGTCAAAACAAGTTTACTGCGACACCTCATGTCTGTGATTTGCGAATATGACCTCAACACACACGAGAGTTAAAACATCCAATCATTAAAAATTAAGCAGAACTGCTGATGTGCAGGTAAGGCACTGATACAAACTGGAGCAAAATTCTTTTCCAGAAAAGGCATTGGCTGTAGCCATCATCTATTTAACACCTTCTATAGAGACTATACTACCAAAGATAGACAGTCATATAACGCTGGTTCAATCATGTATCACCGTGTCAACGAACTGCCAATAAGCCAATTATGTCAACTTGAGTATTCAGAGGTTGGTACAAAGGTCAGTGAATACGTCAATTTTTTCCTACCTCTACCAATAAGCATGGCAGAGCCGCGAAAATTAATGTCAGTAAGTATGATCTTTGAAAGAACTGTGCAATGGGAGTGCATGACTAGATTTATTTACTTGGACATACTCCATTGCGAAATATATGACTGTCAAAAGGAAACTAAAAAATAATACAAGAAAACATAAATAAGCAGAGTATGCTTTAGTCATCAGGATACCTACACAACATGAAATTCCAAAACTGGAATCTGGTCAGACCAGATTCCAGTTTTGGAATTTCATGTTGTGTATGTATCCTGATGATTAATGTCAGTAAGTTGAATCTAGCTAGCGCAGAAATATTTTCGCGAAATTCTGTTTTCGCTAGTAATGTTGTAGCCTAACTGTACTTGCTGAGGCAACAGCCAATAGCAGTGGCGTGGCGTGAGTGTGCTGCAAGGTAAACTGTACTTTGTTACGTCTGTACAAATTCATGAGTTGACTATCAGTAGCGGCGAGGTACGAGGGTGATGTCTACACTGTAAGACGCAGTATGGGACACCACAGTGTTGTTAGACGTACCATGTTCATGGTAACTATACAATTATTTGACCTGGTGTACAATGTACCATGACAAGGCTGTCATGGTACGCAAATGTACCACAATCTTACTACCTACTGGATTTCTGGCGAGTTTCATTGAAATGTATACTTGAAGACTCAACGAAAGGAAAAAAGTTATGCTTGCTGCAGTAATTTCAAGCCATCTTACAGTATGATAAAGAGGATGACAGCAGCACACCTATATTCCGTGTCTCACTCCAAGAGACACCCTACATACGAGAATACACCAACAGTGACAGATATATTTTCTATCAATTCTGATAGTGAGTGATCATTGCGCCCATTTTTCAATGACAAGTGTTCAAAATGTTGTGATTTTCAAAGCATGATCTATTTACATTTGTACGTATTTAATACCAGTAGTGTGAAATTAAAAAAAAATGAGTAATGAAAAATTGATAAACAATATGGTAATATTTTTAAATTTGTTATAAATGTATCATTTTTGAAGCCAATGTGCCATAATTTTGAATGCTCCGTACCGTAACAGAGAACTGACGATCTAACATCACTGCCGTTACCATACTTCCGTCTTGTAAATATGCAATAATTTACAAATGTTATAATACAAGTCTGGTAACTTTAGTATGCATTTTACTGTTTTATAATTAGGTTTAGGAGTGTTTCCATGGATGTCTGGGAAACTATTCTAACATACCTACTTTCTTAGCGCTCCTATACGCACGTCTGGTAAATTTACATACTATTTTTTAGGGTGTAGAGACGTTGGTTTATCGCTGGAAAACTCGCCTGTTTGCTGGATTTCGACGTACGTACAGCTTACCAGAAGATTATTGGTTTTTCCCGGTAAGTGGAACTGTTGCCCTATTTGACTGAGCCAACAAGAATACCGCTAATATTTGAGGCCTGTTATTGGTCTGCAGACAGCTATGTTGTGTCAGGCGTACATCAGCCAATCATACATGCTGCAAGAAATCACAGCGTTTTCAAGGTTATGTTGGCACAAAACATTTTCGCTCTATACCATAATCTCTAGTGATGCCACTTCTAATAGGCCACTCTCGGATTTGTGCAGACGTCGCGAAATACAGCTTACCTTACAACACACTCACTCCATTGGCCAATAGATGGATCGGACCAGTTCGCGGGTTCACTAACCTGTAGACTAGCCTCCAAGTATATCTGCGTACTCAAGAAAACAACAGGTTCTCATTGGCTGCTCGCTGACACACTGATACAATATGATTGAACCTGCATTTAGATGCTTCTTTATTATTGACAGCGAGCACCCTCCAGGAGGTTCCAAATAAGTTAACGGCTAGTTGCAAAATGTGGCACGAACTTATGTATAAATTCTAGCTTGTGCGTGAAATAAAACGAGCAAGTTTCATGTCCCTACCAATAGACCCAGAACCAGAGGCTCCAGAACACACAGCTAGTTACAGTGGACTATGGCTTGCATGTAATTAAACTTGCGAATTCATTCTGTCCCTAAAAAGTATAGCGTAGTGATACCGCATGTTCAGAGCCAGTGATTTTTGGTGAAAAGAATTTTGCAAACATCTAGTTACAAAACCTTATGTGCACACCTGCAACCCTGGTTCGTGGTTATTGGCAGAATATAATAGGGCAGAGGCTTGGCTCGTTTGGCTGTACCAATAGGAACAAGGTTACTGCGACACTACGTGTCTGTGATTTGCGGGAAGAACCCTAGACGCTGAGAGTTAAAAACAGCCAATCACTGGCAATGAAGCAGATAAACAGATGTTCACATACGGCATTGAAACAAATTGTTGCAGAATTTTTTTCACCAAAAATCACTGGCTCTACGCATGTTTAACGCCATGGATATTTCACGAGAAGAATTTTGCCACAGTTGGTTTTAGTGTCTTATGTGCGTACCTGTAGCTCAACTACATTATTATTGGCAGACAGTTTTTGGTGCATAATTATTGAATTATTATTCATTTGACTGTGCCAATCAGTACATGGATAACTGTGACACAACACGTCTGTGATTGGCGGGTTTAACCTCCAGACGCTGGGTGTTACGGCATCCAATCACTGACCACAAAGCAGATATATGCGTGGGCACGTAAGGCACTGAAACAAAGTGCTGCACAAATATTTTCGCGAAAATTCCTGTCCCTTCATGTTACTAGATCCACGATTTTATTGCGACAAGGTTTTTGCGCCATATGGTTACAATGCCGTATGTTCATACCTGCAGCTCTGCTTCAAGGTCAGTTATTGGATGTGTTCGACACTCACTTGTCTTGGCGTACTACTGGCAAATCACGCACGTATGGCGTCGTAATAACTAGAGACTTCTGTTTTTCGCGGAAAGAATTTTGCCCCAGTTTGTTTCAGTGCCTTACGTGCACATCTGCAATTCTGCTTCGTCGTTATTGGCAGCGTGTCTTTACGAAGAGCCGTATCTCATTTTACTGATACAGTAACAATTACGTTCCTGCAACACCGCACGTCTGTGATTTGCCGGTAGAATTCCAAGGCTCGTGGGAGTTAAAATATCCAATCACTGACCACGAAGAAGATCTGCAGATGTGCACGTAGGGCACTGAAACAAATTATGGGGCAAAATTCTATTTCGCGAAAATGTTCGTGGGCCTACGTTTGTTTGAGCAATTCCTGTTGTGGGGACTCCCTCACGGAATGGCCAGGACGGCACAAGAAAGTAGGTTCTGGAAGCAATGTCGTTAGCTGAGTCAGAAAGGAAGGACGGCCATTTCTCTCTACGGGCGCAGGTTAAGTTGATGGGAGGGGCCGGCCAGGCTGGCGAGGCGGAAACTCCAGCATCGCTCAACGTCCTCCAGCTCGACGACGCCAGACAAAAACTCTCCCTTCCTCCGGCCCCTGCAAGGTGATAAGGAGGGCGCCCGGGAGTGAGCATCATGCGCTCCCATCACTCATGCCGTCAGCAAGCTCGGCGGGTTCGTTTGCTCTTGCTGCAACAGCACACCTCCCCCAAACCCCTCCAACACAAAAACCCTGGCATCTACCTCAACCCACCGACATCAACATTCGCGCAGCAGTTTCGTGCCTGCGGGACGTCGCATACATCACTACGTCGGTGCTGTGTCGTCAGTCGCCGAGCTGAAAAATTAATAATTCACACTTCAGCAGGTTCTAGTCTGTTCCTCGCAGGCAGGGAACGTCAAGGTAGCATTACATCTAAGAGTGTGAGGGTGGCACGTGGCGAGCAGTTGCAAGGTAAGCTGGTGTTTGCTCAGTACTGTACAACCTCGGTACACGCAGCAAGAACCAGTGCAAACCGTACAACTGGGTTTAACATATTGTAATGGGACCAATCACAATTTAGCTGCAAGGCACACACATTATACACACTGTTTGACGTCCCTTGCACAACTACGTCTGAGAGGCTGGCGTGTACGTGAAGAGGTAAACAAGCACAGTTGATAATAAACGCAGGAGCCGCGGTGGCCGAATGGTCAGACCGCTCGCCTCCCACCAAGTCGATCCGGGTTCGATTACCGGCGGGGTCGGTCCCCAGATTTTCGAATGTGGAAATCGTGCCGGACGATGCCGCTAGGTCGGCGAGTTTTCTCGGTGATCTCTCGCTTCCCCTGCCCTTTCATTCCGGTGCCGCTCCATACTCACCCCCTACCAGCGCTCAAGACCTCGCTCACACCTAATTGTAGTTGTATACACACTGGTTATGAGCGAGAACATAATTCTGTAACAACAAACAAAAATGCTAGTGTACCAATGTTCCATGTACGAACCAACCAAAATTGAATTTTGCAAAAATAAAACCGGCACGTAGGCTCCACTCGCGACGCAGTGTTGCCAAGTTTCGGTACGCCATATTGTGATGCAAAATTCACGTTGTTATATGGCGACAAACGTAAGCCCACTAACTTTTACATATCAGTGCACAATCTGTGATTATTTTGGCGACGAGCTTCAGTGTGATGTCATTTACGTGCGTAACAGCTTTACGTGAGGTTGGACACTAATAAGGAGCGTTTAAAGTTAGGACTAGAGCAGGCAGGGTTGCCCCTTAAGGGGGGTTCATTGGACAAGTTGAGCATTAAAAAAAAATTTAAGGGGGATGATTTTTTTTCAAGAATAAATGTTTAATCATAAACGAAAAATGTTATTATGATTGCACAAGTTCTATCTTGGTATTACCTACAAAGTAGGCTAGTATAAACCAGAGCAGTTTTGTTTGTTTACGATTGTGTTTACGAAATGGTAGCCTAAATATATCTCCAGTACTGAAGTATAACTTGTAGTAAATTTGTTTTTGAGTTTTTTTGGGGGGGGGGGGTTTAGGGGAAAGGGGGTTGCGCATTGGGTCTTGGGGGAGTGGATGGGCACCCCTGAGAACATGTGATTTTAGGTGAAAAGGTTTTTTACCAACGTGCACACATGAAGCTCTGCTTCACTCTCAGAGCTCAGAGATTGGATTATTTTAACTCGCAGCGTCTCGAGTGTTCTACCCGAAAACCACAGACACGTGGTGTCGCAGTAACCAATGTTCTCAATGGCGTTTCACAGTCGAACAAGCGACGCCTCAGTACAACGCACATGCTGCCTATAACCACGAGGCAGAGATGCAAATGTGCACGTAAGTAGGGACAGGAAAATTTCGCGAAATCAACGTCCAGCATGTTAGAATCTATTGTCCTATGCATACTCAAGTCCCGACCACTTGTCTACTAGCTGCTGCTGGCTAGGACAGTAGGCAATTTGCGAATGTACAGAGGTTGAGTATGCATAGCACATTGGATTCTAACATGCAGGTAATTGAATTTGCGAAATTTTCCATTCCCAACACCTAAGTCATTGAAAAAAGTAGTAGCAAAATTCTTTTCGCCAAAAATTACTGTATCTATTTAGGACAGATGCATCTTTCTCGGCAGGTTACAACAATTGTCGGCCGACGATGGAGGTGTAACAAGTCTACAGCAGTATGGAGCCTGCTTCTGTCTTCGAAATTAATATTAATCAAAAACAAAAAAAAAGTTAAATAAATGAAACCATATACGTCTTTACCGCCCGATTTGGACTGTTTTTTACTCAAGCAAAATACATGTATTTTTCCCCAATAAAAACCTATATAAAAGCTACCGAATTTTATTTCCCGGTTAGCATATTCGTAGTTAACACAAAAAATCAAATAATATGAAATCTCACAAGCTGTTCTGTAACTAGTCATACAAATTATTTTGGGTAGCTGATAGAATAGTTTATATCGATGCATATAGAAATTACCTTCGACTACCTGTGTAGCGAAAGTTTTGTGCGAAGTTAAACAGCATTTGATGATGATTGTCAAAGTGAAGTATCGTTGAAAATGTACAGTCAATGTTGATGAAATGGAAAGAGGTTTAAAACCGTTTAATGAACAATCGATAATTGACATGCCGTCAACTTAACGACCATCAAAGTGATATTAATGAAGTTTGGTGAAACCGACCATATTTGTCTTCTTGTGAATATGAATACTGGCTACTCAATCACTGTACCATCCCTCTACTTCATCGATCCAACAGTTTTAAGCTACGTAACAGAATTTAAGATCAACAGCCGATCTACAACGACTGTATTCATAAAACACATCTTAAGCGACTGTACTCATAAAACACATCTTAAGCGACTGTATTAATGAAACACATCTTAAGCGCCTAAATTAACTATATTAGAGCTCAAAAAGACGTCGAGTATGAAGCAATCATTGGTTCCAAACTTGAGAAATTTGTATTAAACATAACATTGAATTTATTATAAAGGAATAGTTTTCTGTATCATTACTTACTCCCACGGCAACATTATTTATAGTAATTTACATTAATAAACTTATTGAGTTAAAATTATTTTCGAATTCTCTCATCATAGGAAACAAAAAAAAACATATTATCACGTTTTTTATCAATTAGTTAAGACCTGCCTAATTGATCTATATATAGATCAATTAAACCAGTGGCGACTCGAGGGTTGTTGGCAGGTAGGGCACAAGTTGCCGAGAACTTTACACTCGTGTGACCATGAAATATGTACAGGCTACTTATTGTATTGTGAGCAGTCAGTAGAGATTATGGTATATCGCGAAAATGTTTTGTGCCAAGATAGCCTTGAAAACACTGACACAACGTAGCTGTCTGCAGACCAATACCAGGCATCCAATATTACAATACCGGGATTCTCATTGGCTCAGTCAAATAGGGCAACAGCTCCACGTACAAGCTAAAGCCAGTAATCTTCTGGTAAGCTGGGCGTGTATCGAAATCCATGAAACAGTCAACTTTTCCCGCGATAAACCATCATCTCTAGCAGTCAGTAATAAGCAGCACCTATATACCAGCGTGTCAGTGGATGTAGCGTCAACTAGCGTACAACACTATACAGTTCTCTGCAACTTATGCCCTGCCTGGCAACAACCTACGAGCCACTACTGAATTATACATCTAATGTTCATTTATTACGATAGCAGCCTACAAAAACACAAACAAATCTGAAAATACAAAAAGTTTAAAACACTTAGACATTATGTTTAATTGACTGGCTGCATTGTAATATAAAAACACACACAGAAATTGTGGCTTAGTGCTAAGAAGACCAATGTCATAGGATACAGGATCTGACATTGGCCTTTTTAGCACCAAGCCAAAGAAGCTTAGTATTAAAAAATTCCGAATTTTTAATTATATTTCCATGTTTTAAATGTAAATCCATTTACTAACGTAAATAACTACAAGAATACGGTGAGGCACACAATCCACAGTTCGTGAAGCAGCAGGTCTTCAAAAGATTTGAAAATAATTGAATGTTCCGTGTAATTAAAAATAAATACAGCACTTGCATCTTTCTGTTTAGCATCAGTTGATGACAGGGTGACTGACGTCAGTTGAGTGGATTGCGCTTAGAGGCGATGAGAAATGAAGTAAGCGAGCAAAAGTTGACTTTATTGCCTGCACACTTCTGGTCCCTATAACTGCAGCTCTTTGAGTTCCGCTCACTTAAGATTCAAAACGAAGACAGCAAACTTTAGCCAGCTAAACTAACTTCTTACTCAAAACTGTCCGTTTTTCTTTTGGGCGCAAACTTATAATTCAAAAAATGTTATGCTTGTGTGACACTCGCAATAGGTCCTCGGCCTCATTTGACAACCTGCTAGAGAGCGCCGAGCCAATAATAACGAAGCAACTAAATGCAGGCCCAGTGAGGTGGTACTACTATATCAGAGAGCAGCCAATCAGCAGCTAGTCTTCTTGAATAAACATATATTTTTGGAGACTAGTCTACAGGTCAATGAACCTACGACCTTTTCTGGTCTGCAGTCATTGACCTAATACAACAAACTCTAAAACATAAATACATAGCCATACATCTTCGTACTTGCCCTGTAAAATGTATATTCCATGCTACCGAGAAAATAGAACACACGAGAATTTTTTCCTAGGATTTTCTCGATCTAAAGAGTACACAATAAATAAATAAGCCAGTTAATTCAAGGTAAGGTAATTGGGTTTACGTCTCGTCGACAGCGAGGCCGTTAGAGACAGTGACACACAGCTTGATACAATTACAGGAGCTGGAAGAGGAATCGGCTATGGCCTTTGTCAAGGGAGCATCCCAGCATTCGCTTGGAGCGAATTCGGGAAACAATGGAAAACCGAAATCAGGATGGCCGGAGCCGGGGATAGAACCCGGGGTCCTCCCGAATGAGAGTACAAAATGTTACCGTTGCGCCACCTCGCTCGGTCAGTTAATTCTAGTAAAACATTTTGTAAAGATACTTTCGCCATCCCACCAATGGCGAGGCGTGGCTGTGTTTCAGAGGAAGCGGTACCGTCCCGACTATACACCACGATAGGGCAACGAATTTTTCACGAAAATAATTTTGCTCGAGTTTGGCACAACTGCATCTCTGCTCCATAGTCAGTGAGTGGATCATCTAACTACCACTTGTCTTGGGTTTCTGCCAACAAAACACAGACGTGAGGTGTAGCAGTAATCTTATTGTGATTGGCACAGTCGCATGGGAGTCGTCACTTCACAAAGCCACGCTGCCAATAACCATGAAGCACAACTACAGGCGTGCACGTAGATCACTGAAACAAACTGCGGCAAAATTATTTTCGCGAATAGTTCATGACTAGAGATGATGGCTTATCACCGGAAAACTTGACTGTTTGCTGGATCTCAAACACTTATTCAGCTTACCAGAAGATAACTGGATTTGGCTTCTAAGCGATCTGTTACCCTATTTGAATGAGTCAGTAAGAATCCCGATATTGTAATATTTGATGCCTAGGGGCCGGAAGATTTCGCGGATTCAGTGACCTGCATGTTAGAATGCACTATCCTGTGCATACTCAAGTCCCGACTATTTGTCAACTAGCTGCTACTCAGTGGAACAACAGACAATGAACGAATAGACGGGGCTTGAATACGCATAGGACAATGAATTCTAGAATGTAGGTCATTGAATAAGTGAAATTTTCCGGTCCCTATAATGATGCCTGGTATACAGCTACGTTGTGTCAGAAGTATATCACCGATTCATGTATGTTGCTGAAAACTACAGCATTTTCAAGAGTACGTTGTAACAAAAAAATTTTGTGACATACCATAATCTCTATTCATGACCATAACCATGAGTAGATGACATTAACGTTCCTATAATAATATATTTATATTACTGAAGTGCTAATGACACTCGAGAAATCGTTTCCTTCCTCTTGCAAGCTTCAATCTGGAGATTTACTTGCACCTACCAATCAAATACTTCCACAACACTTAAGGGTTTTGTACAGTCATTGCTAAGTACCGCTTCCCTTGAAACACACCCACTCTTAGCCACAGCACACTTAGACTTCAGTTTTTCTGTGCCGAATGCCTTTCTAGTAAATATCGGAGTAATTCGCGGGTTCGCTGACTGTAGGCTAGCCTCCAAGATTATATGTACTCAATTTGACAGCAGCTTCTCATTGGCTGCTCGCTGATACAGTGATGTCGCACATGAATGGGCCAGCATTTAGTTTCTTCCTTATAATTGGCTGAGTCCCCTTCACGAAGAGTCAAATAAGTAAAGGGACACTTGGCAAAAATGGCATGAACTTAAAGATGTTTGAATTCTGGCTTATAACCCAAAGACAACGTGGATTCTTCAGGTTCGTACTTGTTATCCTACTTTATTAGTAGAGCCAGTGACCTTTGGTGAATATAATTTGCACCAACTTCATTCAACGCCTTATGTGTACACAATAAACAATTTTTGTACTTTTACAAAACGTTTTTTTTTTTTGGAAACCTGTTTCCAAAAAAAAAATTTTTGTAACACTACAAAAATGTTTTGTAATATTTACAAAAAACATGTACTTTTACAAAGTTCTTTGTTTTTTTACAAGCATTTCTGTAAATCTACAAACAAATTTTGTACATTTACTGCTAATATTTGGTTCACTTTACAACAATTGTTTGTAGAGTTACACTTTTTTTTTGTAAAATTACGAAATGTTTTGTAAAATTTGTCTGGTCTTCAATGTTTACATTGTTTCAAATCGAAAAATTGACTCAGTACCATTTATTTTACTAGTTCCTAAATGTGTTCATAATAATTATAACCACTTTGAAAGGTTTCGGACACCTCACACTTATTACCTGACTGATAATGTTCTGATATTAGTTTACAAGATTTTCCTTGTAAATGTACTTTTTTTTTTTTTTTTTACTGTGTAGAGACCTGAATAATTCGCGGGTTCATTGACTTCTAGGCTAGCCTCCAAGAATATCCGCATGCTCAAGAAGACAGCAGATGTACATCGGCTGTTCACTTACACAATGAAATGGACTTTCATTTAGTTACGTTTTTGTTATTGGCTCAGCGACTTCCAGGAACTGTCATAAGAGTCGAGGGCCAACTGCGAAAGTAACACGAATGTATAGTAGTTACAGTTACAGCTTGTTCCCAAAAGTAAACGCAAAATTTTCAGGTCCCTACTTATGAGTAGGTACCCTGGTTTTTCGCGAAAATAATTTTGCCGCACTTTGTTTCAGTGACTTACGTGCACATCTGCAGCTCTGCTTCATAATCAGTGATTGGACGTCTTAGCTCTGACGTGTCTTGGGGTTTTACTGGCAAATTACAGACTTGTGACGTTGTAGTAGAGTTACTGTGATTGGCTCAGTTAAATGAGAGACATCGCTTTACAAAAACACGCTGCCAATAGCCATGAAGTAGAACTGCAGATGTGCACGTAAGTCACTGAACCAAAGTGGGGCAAAATCCTTTTTTTTTCCTCGCGAAAAACAGGGGTCTGTGGTTATGAGCACATCTGTAGCTGTGCTTCATGGTTATCGGCAGCGTGTCAACGTGTGGATGTGTCGGTTATTTAACTGTTGCTTCGAAACCACGCATATATGTGATTTGAAGGAATAATCCCAAGACGTCGAGAAAAAAATTATCTAATCGCTGACCACGAAGTACAGCTACAGATGTGCACATAAGTAATAGAAATACGTTTTTGCAAAATTAGAAGAAAAAAACCAATGGCTCTATTTGTTAGGATCCAAGAGATGGTGAATAGAGGGAACGCGATCAACGTGCTTGGCTTACAAATCGCGAGTGAACAGATGAAGTGTTAATTTTGTTAGCTTCCTTGTCATCTTTTCTTTCGCGTTTTAGGGTTTGCAGTTGGCGCAACTGCTAGCGCACTCGCTTCCCTCCAGGACGATCAGGATTCGATCTCCGATACGGTCGACTCTTGACTTACGCGAGTGCGGTCAAGTTAAGGCCATGATCTCTCGTTTAATTCAAACAATTGCAAATAACTTGAATATTTTTAAACTAAATGCTTTGAAAAAATTTGAGACAGTGTACAGTCATACGATACACAATTTTGCCAGAGCGTTTTTTTTTATAATGTACAGTTTGCGAGCAAAAAAATATTTTGCTTCATGTTGGCTTATTTGCACAACAAAATGTGTACTATTTCGGGGGGAAAAAATCTAAAAATCAGTTTGGTGTATTGCAACAGAAAAATTCATACACAAACGTTGATGTATAAGTGCTAAAACTGTCAAAGGAATTTTTGATATATGTATTAATTTGCGTTACAAAAAATATTTTCGAAACCACTGCTAAACTAGAGAGCGAGGCCTTAAGTGTGTTCCCGGGGAAAATGTCAACTACTCAAGGTCAGGCAGTTCTCTCCCTTCCCCTCCCCCACCAAGCAACCCAACTGTCTAGAGGCGCTTACGGAAACGAACTAGGTACAATCCCACTGGGTATCATCGGTCACGTGACTGGATCTACTCAGTCGTTGGATGCTTAACGAACTGTCGTAAATCTGAAGAGACGTTTCTTGGCGGCCTTTTAAAAAAAATATATAGCAAAACCTGCAGAAGCTGTAATTTCAGTCCCGATCTGGCAGACCTATGTTATTAGACCAGGTTAAAACAGTGAAGAATATCCTTTTGTGTTGGTATAATATACGTATTGTAGCATTAATAGAGCCACGATTTTATGGCGAAAAGATTTTTGCAACATTTGGTTTCGATGCGTCATGTGCACACCTGCAGCTCTGCTACATCGTCTGTGATTGGATGATTTTACTCTCACTGGCCTTGGCAAATTACATACGTACAGACTCACAATAATCTTATTCTGATTGGTGCAGTCAAATGAGAAACGTGTATGAACAAAGACACGCTGCCAATAACCTTGAAACAGAACTGCCGATGTGCACGTGAGTCGCTGAAACAAAGTGTGGCAAAAATCTTTTCGCGACAAAATCGTGGCCCTAAGCATTAAGATTGCGTACTAGTAACAATAATTTATTCCATACCTGAATTACGTACTCTGGCGACATATTTACTTGATGAACTGCTCCAGACTTCCTGTTCAACAAACATATTACGATCCGACATCGTATTTTCCGAGAATATGTATTCAAACCGCCTTACAGCATATGTTTTCTATTATGTACACATGCGGGAGTCTGTTTACTTTTTACAAGAGCTTTCCTCAGAGTCGTCATTTCAGGTTTTTCTTGGGGGGGGGGGAAGATTTTTTTTTTCAGTGACAGTGACCTTGCTGCATCTTTTTTATTAACTAAGCATGAATAAATTAGAAACTTAAATAATAAAATTTCAGTTTTATTTTCTTAAGTTTGCATTATTTAAATAACAAAATACAAAAAATAA
>PNEQ01089964.1:0-23762 GCA_003012365.1 Medauroidea extradentata
ATTCATTCAGGGTTCGAACCCACTATTTTCCCTGAGATATTAGAGTGTGTTTCATACCGACTGGTGTTCAGTCGTGAGCTACGTGGAGCTGTGTGTGTGTGCCAATCACATTCGGTAGCTCACCGCGAGGTGGGGCCGAGTGGGGCATCATATATATTTTGCGACACAAGAGTGATGGGCAGACGGTACCATCACATATGAGACAGCATTTTCATTCACTAAGTTATCACTGGTGTTCTAGAATGCCCAACAATTTACAAAAGGTAGGTCTAAAAATTTACTTATTTGGCACAAGATTACACAAACATTTAAAAACACAATTCAAAGTAAACATGGTTTATAGATTATTTACAGATTACACTAATGCTACCATTTACATAGTATCCCGTGCTATTTAGTCTGTTAACGACAGTGTAAACATATAGCTGAGTGTTCGGCGCCAAGTAATGGACTGACCAGGACGAAAGGAGAACATCCCTACCTTGCTGCTTGGTCCGCTGTACGGACATGTACGCCTGTGACACGGAGAGAGGGCCGAGGAAGAATGTCCCTGCCCTTTCCTCCAAGATGTTGTTCCTTTCGTTTATTATGTTCGTAAATTGTAAATTTATAATATCTGTAGTTGTATTAAAATATTGACCAAGGTACCCTCTACATAAACCTGCACCATTTGGAAACACTCCATTAACAGAGGCACAATTACTTCGCGTATTCGTCAGGTAGCAACTTAGACTTTTCAGTCATATATGCGCACAGGCCACAGTCGAGTATTCATTGGCTTCTTAGCGTACAATAGGGTACCACGTGAGCTCACAACGACTTATTTCCTTATTCCTTACTGGTTTGCAGTCGTCAAATGTGTATCAAAACTACAGTTGTCCGATCACAGTAAAGACAAAGTATAGGCTGTTGACGTTCAACCTGACCATGAATCAATACGCGAAAAACAACTGTGCCTCTATCCATTAAATAAAATAAATACTGTAGCTTAGTCATACAAGTAGAGAGTTTACCACACCAGGTGGCAACATTTTTATGTTCAAATCCAAAGTATAAAATGCCAACTGAACACCTACCTTCTTGTTAGCATTTCTAACTCTACTCCTGCGATCACTTCCTTCAACTGGTTCTGTAACAGAAATATTTAATGTCAATATCACCTGCACCTCAGATACAGTAGTGAAGTGAAAGGTAGGAGCAATAAGGGTGATACTGGTGTGCACGCCTAGTGCTCCTCCGTCCTAAATGAAAGCTTATCATCTGACACCTAATGTTTCAGTCGTCCACTTGGAACTAGAGGACTTTAAAGAAACAACCCCATAATTTTACAGGCAGAAAATATGCAGCAAAGTTCATATCAGGAATAGCAGTTTTTGAGATGTACAAATGTGCTTAAGAGGGTGTGGTACATAATTCAACGCTAAAAGCATTAATTTATAAATGTAGGTTTCTTGAAGCCAATTTGCAAAATAAAACAATAGCAATCCTATACACTGGTTTTAGCCTACGTTTTAAACAAAGTTGTTTCCAGTGTTACGAACTTCTGAGGCACAATCTCTGGTACCGGAACTTCGTGCGTTTAACTGCGGCGCAAGAGATCATGCATAACGAATTAGTAATTCTGAATAAATATTTATTCATAAAGTTTGCCAATACCATTATCTAGGACTGTCATTGAGTATTTTATCCATATTGGCTTTGAGAAAAGCGTAGAAATGTTTTCAGCATTTATCTACCATACACTGTTCAAGAGTATTTGTAGCTTTCTCAGAGGACTCGCAAAATGTTTTGAATGCACCTGATGAGAAATTATTATTTATTTACATTTCATTTTGGAGGATTTACATACGTCCCCCGGTTTTATGTCATTAGGATTAATAAGGGATGAATTACAATCTAAACTTAAGTAAACAACACAAACATACATGCCCATGTAGGGATTCAAACCCAGGACCTCTCACACCCTAGGCCGGCATGCTACGAACCACACTACAGAGGCCGGCAAGACATTGGTTAACACCCTCCTTGGAAATACAGTAGAATCCTGTAATAGCAAGTACAGTAATATTTATCAAGAACTCTGTTAAAACAAAATTTTTTTTTTGTAATCTGCCAAAAAAAATTTCAACAATTATTTTTTAAAAAATTATGATTTAATAAGCAGAAACATGTATAGCAAAATCACGTAAGCTTGCTTGCAGAAAGTTTTGTGACAGTGTAAACTGAATTTTGTTATGTGTCGTCGCACCACCATGCCTCGCTCCCCACTCATCTAGAATGTCATGCGCCTGTCATGAAAAACATTCTTTTTGCTTGCCACCACATTTTTGTGCTACATTTACAGATCACCTACACAGTTTAATTGACTAATTCATTACTGATGTGACTAAGGCAAGAAGGGGTATGTATGTTATAAACAATGAGCTGCGACAAGTGGTTTTATTAAGCAGATTGCAACCAGATTAAACAGCCACCGACATAAATACGTACAAAACAAAACAAAATACATAGTATAGGAATGTAATTAAAACCCACTAGCAATGTAAAGTCGCAGCAAAACACCGGTGTGGTAAAGTGATAAAATATTGAGCCCAGGATGCTGTACTGGAACATAGATCCTCATTCTGTTCACTTCTTATAAGGTCAAGCAGGCGGACAAGTATCTAAGTTACAACGCTACACAAAGCAGCAACAGTCCATCTGGAAACTAAGATGACAGTGTTTCCTGGCTCCATCAGACTGCGCCACTGTGCGAAGTAGTGTCTGACATCCCACATGCCTACTACATACTGGAGCCTAACAAACAGCATTTGTAATGGGTTTTCATTCCCATTTTATTGTTTTTTTTGCTTATTTTGAGTAAACATCAAACCACACATTTTCAACAATAGTTACATGTCAGTGTGTCTCCACTCGTCACCTGATGTAGTCTGCGAAACGTTGTGACCGCGCTTCCACGGAGAAATGTGTTCGCCCACCTGTGTGTATGTTTTTTCTATCTGCAAGTGTCACCTGTTAGTACTTGTGCAACCGTCTATATTTTATATTGTAATTACATGAAAATTTGTATGCAATTTATTCGAGTAAATACTGGTAACATGTAGCAACAAACTATCAAACATAAATACATAACATTGTCAAAACTGTCATAGACTCTGGTCTATTATGCTTTATACGTAAATTTTGATGCAGTGAGAAATGATGTCTTTTTCACAGTGAAAGAAAAGAGTGGGGTTTGGTACAATTCTAACAGCACAATTATCTTTTATTAACGTGTGCTGGTTTCATTACCTAAAGAAAAATTTCCAACGACTATCTGATATTATTTTGTTCAAGGTGATCAAACAATGCCGAGGTTGCAGTGCGATGCTAGGGATGCTGTGCGAAGCTGCAGTATACAAGTAATTGATGGTGATAAAATGCTGTAGTGGTAATATGTGGTGTGGTCTGGTTTTCTGCTTGTTTTCATGCTATTAACACATTGCTTGTCAACACTTTTTCCTCGAAAACTGTTCCTTTGTACTATTATTTCCAGAGAATTTTTGCCATACGTACACAAGGTTTGAAATATGATTACTGTGGAGTTGATTACTGTGCTATGGGTAAGAAAGTAATAGTTTTTCAATAGCAAAATGTGTGAGGAATACTGTGAACACATCTATTATTTATATAAAAAAAAAAATGAATTCTATTTTTATATTTCAATAAAAGAATTGTAAAAAGAAACAAAGGTTTTTTTTTTCTTCTAAATACTTTTGCCATCTGAAGTAATGACAAACTATCAATTTTAAACCACCTAATACATAAACTGTACAATTTAAAATGAGATACATACAAACATTTTTAATTTGTGGTTATGTTCCTGATTACAGTTAAACTTCAAGCAGTGTAATTTATATTTTTTGTAGTGTTTTCAAGTACTCTAAGTGATCGGGGTGTGACAATGTACCGTCGTGCAGTGATTCTCATGAAGTGATGTTCACACAGCTGACACCTGTAAATGGGATATCCTATGGTGTTTCACAAGTTTTACTCCAATACGTGTCAGCAAAACTGTCCTTGGAATGAGTTTTATCTGTTTGTTTACTGACACTAGTGGTGCAACCTTGCACAGTCGTGCCAGCAGTTTCACTATCACTTTGACACAATTCTAACTTTACGATTCAGTATTGTACGTCAGAATGATCAGTGCAAACATCCGTATTGTCATTTTTGTGGCCTGAACTGTCAAAAATTTTAAATATTTGAGTTCCTGCGTGACTGCGTGATTACATACGAGACAGGAATCAATAGTTGAAAATAGAGTCTAACGCCTAACCATAACAAGCAGTGATAGAATCTGTTCTTGTTCATGTGGTTGTAGAACAAAGTTGGTCGTGCGTGATCATCACAAACAAGATGCGTGGTACAGCGGAACATACTTTCAGCGATCACAAACACAACACACAGCAATAAATGTGTAAATAATATCTATAGTTTAGTATCACCATAACAAGCACAAGCTTACCTCCTTACATAAATTAACATTTAAATAACGTTTCATGTAATTTTGTGTTAAATGTGTTGAAACTTTAGCACATTTTTTTTTTTGTTTTTGGTGTTTGGGGGGGGGGGGGATTTTTGCCACATTCTGTAATAGCTAGGATTCTGCTGCTATGAGGGTTGACCCCGGGACTGTGACAACTCGTTATCACTGATATCTACTGTATGACATCTTATTGTGGATCAGTGCATTGGAATAATGTTGCATAGTTTTGCAACAAAAATTCACATTTATGACTCAATGCAATGAAGCTCAACAGCCAGCACGGTAGGAAGGGCCTCTCGATACATGCAGTACTAATACATTCATACAGATGGAGTGTGAACTCACGTGGACTAGGCTCTGCCCCCACAGTTCTCCTCCTCTTCCTGGACGGAGTTCTATCAGCTCCATGCGAGTCCAGCTCTCTCTTGTAGAGTGACTTCAGCAGGTCACACTCGCCCACTTCCACTTTCAACACTTTCTGCACAGACTTCTCTGGCATCATCCAGTGCTGCCCATTCCTGAACAGCGACCACCAACCTCGTCACTACTTCATTTAACTCGCGTAACATCTTGTTCCCTAACATAAGACTGGTGTTCCTCAGAGTGATCCACATTCCTCCATCCATACATTCAGCGACTGATCCATTCTGACATTAGACTATGCCACAACATGGAAGGTTCCATAGGCGTGGGTGCTTCTATAATTTGATGGAAGGCCAGTCGTGAGCAATAATATTTACAACAAGATAGACGTCTTATCCAACCTGAATGTTGGAAGGGGTTCATTTAATTATGTTATTATCTTTGAAAAATTAATGGTAAAAAATTATGCTATGAAATTATAACGCAAAAATTACAATATAGTACATACGTACATATACACATCTTAAACATGTTTAATTAAAAAAAAACTCTCATCCAAAAGGAATTGTTCTACTCTTCTCTTTTCCTCTGGAGGTAAATAAGTCGTAGATCTTTGAAAATATGCTGCAGTAGGACTTTACGATAATAAATGAGATTGTCAACATTAACAATTGTTTAAATTTGGTTGGCAAGAAAACTGATTTATGATGATCGAATTTTCTACCAAAATAGAATTGCAGAGGAATACTGTCAACTGCGATGAGACAAAAACGTTTATTTAACGTCACACAGAGAAAACACCCCAGTATGAAAGATGGACAGAATTTTACAAATAAGATAGTGACCAGCACAAACAAAACAACGAGCCAACACAAGTTTCATAAAAAAAAAAACGATGCAATAGTCCTATAACCTGTCTACACTACTAGCCAAATTAACTAGAGGCATGTGGAAGCGAACCAGGTGGTGAGCGATAAGACATGCCCTAAGACGATGGAGCACGACTTTATAAAGGTCGTTATTGCACACTGGTGACAGTACGACAGCTCACAGCCATGACAGGATCACGTGACAAGGGACACTTATGAAAAGTAACCTACAGGAAATAGGTATTTGCAAAAGTCTGAACAAAGCGACTGTACGTAATTGGCACAAACATCTTGGAAACCAACTTCCACCCCTCGTTCTTGGCCCACCAGGAAATTATAAAGGATGGTAGGAAACAGATGTTAGCAACCACCCCATACTGCTTTGTCTTCGAACCCTGAGACTGCGTGCACGCAAACATTACAGTATAACACCGATTATACCTACATTCCCCTCAATTACACTTTCTCCTTAATACACCATTTTTTCTGGTTCCCATTATTTTCCTTATGTTAACAATGTATTGTATTCCTGCCATTTACACTTCAGTTGATACTTCCCCTGATTTACACTTATGTCTTTATGAAGCTAACATTTTCCCTCCACGTACAAATTAAATGTTGATATCGTGAAAGAAGAATGAAATTTCAATTGAGAGATAACTGTAGACTGTAGCTAAACAAACTGTAGTCAGTTGGGATCATGAACTAAAATCGTAATCGTTTTCGCTTTGAATATTTCACAAAACATTGCCAGCGTGGGAAATATGGAACAGCTACTTCTCTTTTCAGGGTTGCTACGGAATTTCTAGATCAAATTTCCCTGACTGTTAGGTTTTCCAGGCAAAAAATTATAAATTTCCAATCTTTTTTGTGGAATTAAAAATCAGGATGATTTAACTTAAAATGTTCAAATAAATAAAATTTGCATAACTGTATTAAACAACTTTTTATAAATGTACTACAGACTGTTACTTGTGAAGGACTCACTCAGTTACCACAATCCAGAGAACTGTTCTAATTAACTGGAACTATTTTTAAATCGAATTGCTAAGATAACGTTTTCATACAATGGCTGTGCAATTGTCCAAAAGTCAATCAATAAGCCTGCAGCCACGAAGACGCAACTCCAGCCCAAAAGTCAAGCTAGTCAACTTGACGACCGCAAAAGCCTGGAAACTCCTATTGCTAAGCCTAAAGTTTGTTCTACAATTATGAATTTCCAGTCACCAGAAGCAATTTCCCTGACTTTTCCATGTTTTCCCTGACTACTTTGAAATTCCAAGACTTTTCCATGTTTTCCCTGACTACTTTGAAATTCCCTGACTTTTTCAGGTTTTCCCTGACTACTTTGAAATTCCCTGACTTTTCCAGGTTTTCCCTGTTCTCCAGACCTGCAGCAACCCTGCTTTTGTTTTTATAATCATAACACATCTTCTTGGTAGAGCGCTGTTCATTTCAGCCAATCACAAGTGAGCTAGCAGTTGTAGTTGCCACCTTGCAAGGACTGCCATTTTTGTTTTATTTAGGTACCTTATGATTTGCTGTGCCTTAGTGAAAGAAATAGGGACATCAAAAACCACTGAAGATCATGGAATAGATACCATATTGGCACATGTACCCAGCACACCATCCCCCCCCCCCAAAAATTCAGATCACAAAATGGGGGTGCACTGCTGACATGGACAATATGAATTTGAAGTCTGCGTGCTAGGCAGGTAGGTAGTTGGCGTGCACAGAGACTTGACAACAGTACGCGTGGCAAGGCACGCCTGCACGCACAAAGACGTGCAGGTGGAGGAATGCAGATGTACAGTTAGTCAGGCACGTTTAATAACTAATCACGTGTGTAGGCGGCATTGTTCTCTGCGTGTAGCCGATAAGTGCTTCTATAGTGAGTGAGTACGTACGTTAGTATTTTGGTACTTCTTTGAGAAATCAAAATATCAAAATAATTGCGTTCGTTTACGGTGGGTGAGAAGCTGAAAGAAATTCACGAAGTAGAAAAAATATGAAAATGTGCAGCAGGTCGTAAATACGACGTCTCAAGAGTAGTGTATTAGAGATTCACATAAAATGAAAAACAAGATACAGGATAGCAACGTCAACAGTTAGAGACTTAACATTTCGGTCTGATAATGCCGATAATTTTTCTTTGCTTCGCGTGTTTAGTGTTGTATGCCTTGTGTTCTTTGTTAGCACTTTCGTCACTTGGTTTTGACTCTCGCACAACGTAATAATGTTTATATGTTCATTTTGTTGGTTTTTGGACTCATGGTTTCACGTTTTGTTGGTAAGTTGCTAATTGTTTGTACATTTGTATTAGTGCTACATGGTCAAACTGTTTTGTGTCTGTTAGCGTTCAGAGTGGCAATAATCAATATGTTGATTATCCCATTTCAAACATATTATGTACATTCACTGTGGATAAGATGCACAACCTTTGGTTAACTTTAGCCTCAAATTTGCTTGCCAGCAACTACCTGAACCCTTCTACGATAAGTTAAAATTTTCTTTAAAAAAAAAAAAAAATCAAAATTTGTTATTGAAAAAAAAGGGGTGTGCAGCTTACGTGGGTGCAAGGGATACTTGGGCAAATCCTGTAAATTATTGAACATCACGCCTAGCAGTCTACTTTATAACAGCAGAGATACATACTAACAAAGGTAAACAGTACTGTTATAATAAATATTCCCATCCCATGTATAATGTCATTAACCTAAAAAATTGCTTGTTTATATAAACACTTCGTTATTACGACAACTCGTAATCATGACAATTACTGCTGCTATTATTAACTCTCGCAGTAATGGGATTCCACTGTATTACATCTGTGCTGCGATTTAGAATTAACTTTTAAAATTTTTTTATTAATAGACGTCTTGTTACAGTTTTTATTATTTCCCTCCATTTCCACTTCCACCTCATTTACACCATTTATCATTTGTCCCTCAGAACACGTAATACTATAGCGTAGTAGTTTCTTGGAAACTATGCTGCCTTGTACTGGATTTCACTTGGCACACTACCACTGTGGTTGGCTAACCTGTTTACACCCGCCACTTGCTCTGGGACCTAGGGTACTAGCCCCAATGGTCCTTACATATGAGCCTGTGAACGACAAGACATTTCATCATTTATGACTCAGCCGTACCTACGACACCCACGAATCATGAAACTTTGAACCACCCCCACATGTTCAAGTTGTTGTATGGGAAACCCTTTATTCATGACGGTTAACATTGTGAACAGTGTACAAACCTCTTTTTGACATACGGTAAAACTTGCCCAAAAATAACCCTCTTTAAAACGAATAAAATTTACGGTCCGGTTACATTGTAATGCACCTAACACCTTGCTTAAAATAGAAACAGATCAATTTAAAATGGAATGTAGCAAATTTATAACCATTACATTTGCTCATAAACACTTGTGTACTACATGCAATATTTTTTAAACCCCTATTCTCAGACGTACAGCACAACAGTATTTCATTTCTTTGTGTACTACTAGACTAAAAGCAAAACTATAATCACAGTTAGGACTCTATTTGAAATTCTGCACTACACAGGTTAACCAAGTGACGTTCGATAAAAACCTCACGACTATAATAAAACAACAGTGGAGTCAACAAGTATCAATCTTCGTGAGTGGAACAATACACTCTGTACCTGAATTTGACTAGCTTAGTACTCAAAGTGAAGGTGATAGTTGTTGTTACGTACTACATGGTTATTTTGATTGTATTGTAGCACTGCTTTGTTATAAAATGTATAGCAGAAACATTTGTTGTTAGTTTTTCTAGTTTTGATAGCTGATATACACTGAAACTCCTCATTTTCACTTTCAGGGGCACATAGTAAAATATGTAAATAGCAGGAAAATGTAAACTAAGGGAAATCTCTAAAAACTCAATCAACTTATCTATTACGTACTTTTCTTTTCCTGATATATTAGTAAACTCTTCTACAGGTAAACTCAAGTTAAAATCAAAATGCTTGCAAGTAATGCGTTTGTCATATGTAGTCGCATAAAATTTGGCTCAGTGTCTGATACCAATACAGTAATGAAATTTAAAAAAAAATGTTTAATGGGAAGATTTGCTGCATGGGGACCTACAAAAACATTCGAGAACAACAACATGTTTTGAGATTTGATTGAGCGACGGTTAGTGGCAGTGGCAGCAGTTTCCTTGCTGCCATCTTGGATATATTGTGCCTCGAGCACAAACGTAACACATGATCATGGTCAATATTCTACGGCCCTGCTCACGATCATCATCTTCAACGTGGTGTGTTTCCTTTCTCTTCTATTTCCACAAAACGTTTAGAAGTCCTTTCTTCATCATCTGTGACTCTGACATTTTGTTTTATATTATCATTGGGTGGCAAATGATGTAAACAGCGTGAAAAAAAAAAACATTTTTGTGATGTGATATGTGGGAAAATTAAAACTTACACTAAATGGCATTCAAATGGCACCCAAAGAAAAAAATGCAAATCGCGGAAAAACTAAACCACAAGAACGTAAATACGAGGTTTTACTGTACCTGTACGCTGTACCTATATTTTTTTTGTCCGACTGCTATTTCACCTGCTTAAATTACTGGATCCCAGAAGTTCTGTTGCGGACAAGTTTTACTATACCGGACTAACAAAAACCAATTCAGATAAGTATTACACTCACACACACAGATTAATTCTACAAACTTAATGCTTCTAAAGTTTTAAAATAATGAAAATAAAGTAAATATTTAGCAACTATAAAAACAAACTTACCTTCTTTGACTATGTAGAGAGTCTGCCACGGACACTATCAATGTTTTGTTCTTCATTTCTAAAACACAAACACTTCTTCAGCTCATAACTATGACTCAATTAAGAATAAAGATAAATGTTCAGTGCCAAACTTACCGCAATTATTTTTTATGGGCCCTTTTTCCAAGAATTTGCTTAGCATCTTTGTCTGAAACAAAACACATAAAACTAACATATTTTACTTACACCAAACTGCAAGCTCTTCACATAAAGAAATAACGTATTTACAGTTTGTAGTTGGGATAGTAATGTTCTTATTCCAGTACAGCAAACTGCTTTAAATACATGATGGAAGCTACACAAATTTGCCTGCTGCAGAAAGAAAACAAGTCGTAGATATTTAAGTTTCTAACAAAGACCAAAACCAATGGATATATCACAGATTGAGGCACCTAGGTAACAGTTGCAAATAGAGATGGGTAATTGTTGGAAATTTGTGGACTTGAAAGTTTCCTTGGAAAGTTTTCCAGAAACTTGAGGAAAAATTGAAACTCTCAGAAACTTTGAAAAATGATTAGTTAATAATGTTCAAAATACTATAATGTTTAAAAAAATGTGTAGATGTAATATTTTCTGCCAGTAAATACATCAGCTCAATGAAACACTAATGCGACCTTCATTGTTCAGGCATACATTAAGAACCGACGTATGAGGTTATAAACGACAGTCGTGCAGATTCAGTTTGGTTCCTTATGGAACAGAACCACGGCAGAGGTACCGATCGTTCAATCACTACATTACATTGTTAGTAACTAAAATAACATTTAAGTTAAAAGACTATAGCCATTGTTGGCCTGCATAAATTCCAAAACTTCAATTTTCCTGTAAAATTTCAAGAATCTCTCGTATGAAAACTTTCCATTTCCGAAAATTCCAACCGGGAACTTTCCAGTGGAAAATTTCCACCTGCCCCATCACTAGTTGCAAATCACAGTTTCACACAGCTGAGCAAGCTATGAGCCACAACAACCCAGTAGTACACGTGGAACACTCACGTGACAAGTAGTCGTCAAACTGTGTCAAGTACCTGTTGTCTGTCTCTCATACATATTATATTTTAAGACATGTTGGTATTCCTGTATATCATTATTTAACTTACACATTACCATTTTGGACAGAATCCCTACGGCAACACAACAGCAGTTGTCTACTGCTACATTCCAGTTCTGTAATTATTTATGTACATAGGAGTTTTCATACGAACGTTAACTGCACAATCACTATTCTAAATAGGCCTACTAACTGACAGGTTATACAAACCAATAAAATAAAATGTTACAGTACTTTTAGGACACACCAACCTAATAAAAGGAAATAATTAATAAGATTTTCTGCGCGAGGTAACACTTTATACACGACGATACAAAAAAGAATGCACAAGTTTGAAAATTGTCTTAAGTTAGTCTGTCATTAAATAATGGTATATGGTGTACATTTTATTGATGCTGGTATCCTTGAATGTATAACGACAATAAACTACCACACCCACCCTCTTTATATTGTAGGTAACAGTGTAATTAAGAGTTGGTAATAATACATATTGAGATATAAAATAATAGAACTTGTGAACTGAACTGGTTAACCTACCCCATCTAGTTCGAGACAGTTGCAACTGCCATCCTTGTCTGTCGTAAAGCACCGGTATATGTCACCGATTCTTTCACCTGGAATCAAGACAACAAGCAACGCTACTGTTACGTACAAAACTAGTCTGAGGAGAATGTACAAGCAAGAAACTACTCAACGATTCAGGTACTGAGAGCTAAAGAAGAGAGCACAGTCCCTCTCTCATGTGTTGCCCGTTGTAAGGCAAGAAACACTAAGGGCACAATTTAAATGCATCATACTTTGTTAATACAAACATCAGTAATACAAAGTTTTCATTAATACTTGGGATGAGATGAGAAACTAAATGTTAATTTCTCAATGTCTACAATACAATACAGTAACAAGTCCACTCATAAACAAAATATGGTTGTGAAAAGAGTGTAAGCATTTCGAACATGAAAACTTCTCAACTTTAACAGAACGGAAGTAGAAAATATAAATTAAAAAAAAAAAAAAAATTACATACCTAAAAATGTTAAAACATAAATTTAAGCATCTGTCATGAAAGAATGATATAACGCCCGGTGTAATTAACACTAATATTTGTAGAGTAAAGCTGGAACGCACAGGAACAGCATCTTACAATACTGTTCTTACTGACATGTAGTTTTCCACAACACACACATAGCATCCTTTCAAATCATTGCAATTATTACAAACTTTGAATATTAACCGACCTAAAAGTGGTCCACGTAGCAATGACACCTTCCACATATATTGTTCTGTCACTATTAACATACAGTAGTACCCTTTGACTGATACAGAACAAGCATTAAATAAAAACACTTTCTGGTTAGTTTCAATAACTTTCGACACCCTGAGAACTCTAAGTATGACTTAGGTTTGCCCGACCTATCACAATTCTGTCAGAAGTTGTTTGTAAATTTGTTGAAGTCACAGTTGGTGCAGACAATGTCTGTTTATCAACTTCAGTTGTGAAAAATAATGAAATTCATCACCAAGCTGTAATTCAGAAGATTTCTAACGGAGCCCAATTATTTTGCTGCATTATTAATGTCTTTAATTTTCAAAATTTCTCTGACTTTTACGTGACTATCAAAATTACCTTACTTTTCTAAGTTTTCCTTGTCTTCCAGGCTGCTGCACAAAGCACAAAACTTTGAAATATACAACACTATAATCATAAATATACAAACTAGTTTCCAAAAGACACGACAGTTTACGTAGTTAACTAGTGATGTCACACAGGAGAAGTATGAACCTAGTAAAGACCCGGCAGAGCAAAACTAATTCAGAGCACACACATGCACTTACTTCTTCTGTACCCGCACATTTCCAACCTCCCACACATGGTGTGCTAACTGTATAGTTATGTGAAAACATTTGAAAATGGTTGTCACCTTGAGAAAAGTGGCAAAAATTGTGTAGGTCTAATATATAATGAAGGTTTTGTAACAAATAATAAGAAAGAAAGACAGAGGAAACTTATTAATAGTAGTGATAGTATACTTACTGGGTATATAGTGTACCGTTTTGAAGAAATATATTTAATAAAGTGATTAGGTGTTTAAGTTTCAAGGTAGTGTAGGTGCGTAAAGAATAAAACCTGAACATACACATTAACAGAACGCACAAGACAATTGAAACATATTTATGAGTTCAGAAACTATGTATTTTACCATCAGAAAAAGATTTGATATCATACAAGGAAACTGACTGAAATTTAAAATTAAAACACAGCATTTAAAATCATACAGTTCTGAAAATCGTGTTCCGAAGTTAAAATGATTAGTTACCAATAAAGTAGTAGCACTTAAAATGATTAAAATTTATCCTCAGGGTTCAAATATCAATTCAAATTAAATGTTTCAAATAATTATTCAGCTGCTGAAATACAAAGACTAATTAATTCTCCCAGGACTTCTGGGTACAGGTATATAGTTATCCTTAAAAAAAAAAGTTCAAATCAAGAAATAAATAGTTTAAGTTCTGGAAAAGTTCAACTTAATCATCATTACAACACTTATAATCAGTTGAAAGTAGTTTGGCACCAAATTATTTGCAGTAAAATACTAAATTTTGGGTAACAAAGAAAATGTTCTATTTTTCACTTAGCTGGCCAAAATGGCTTATAACGGCATCCTCTTCTTTCTTGATGTTCACTATTAAATTACTATTGTAGTTCCTATTGGTCGACCCTCTTCTTTCACGGTCGGCGAGCCTACAATATTCACTAGCTTTTGGTGGCACTATTTCAAATCCTACACTTAGGATTGGTCCAAATTTAACAGATTTCTTAGGGCGTAAAATTAATCAGTCACCATTAGTTTGAAGAAGCCACTAAAAAGTCCCTGTAGCAAACGTAAAATTAAGGACTACAAAATCATAATCTCCACTCTTTAATTAAAATAGTGAAAATGTGTTATATATTGCAAGTAAACAAAAATATAGTGAAATTATTACTCAAATATTAATAAAATAACAATCGGCAAGTAAAAATTATTACATTTACTGTAATTAAAACTCTGAATAAAACCATTTAATATTAATTAGTGACTCGTTCTCGGCATAGAATCACCATATTGTCATATTAAATAAATTACGTTGGGGCTTTTAAAAATACGGTAAAATATTACAAATACTCTTAAAACACATAATATAGCATAAAATATGTTTTCAGTGGTGAAAATACATTTTTGTGACTTTTAAAATAAGTTAAATTTACCATTAATGCATTTTGCATAAAGCGCATAATTTCATATGTCACAGTTTTCACTTTTTTAATAGGGTGTGTGTGTGGGGGGGGGGGGAAGGTAATGGGGATCAGATTTTCCTTGGTTTTTCCCCTGGGAATTTCAGAACCGTAACTGCTGCACCATCTCATGGAAGCTAAACTAATATTATGGCTGTGGAAAATCAGAGATGACCCTTTCTCCTTATGGGTGTACTATTGCCGACCTGACGGAAACAAGTTGAACAGTTCTGAAGAACAAAATCCAGATGTTTTCTGACATTCTATCTATTGCTTCAACTGAGTCATTAGAGGTACCTTAAGCAATGTAATGCTAACCTAAAAGTCTCGCACTGAAAGACTAAACGTAATATTTTGAAAGTACAAACAAGTGTCTCGCGAAAGCAGCAGTCACAGTACCAACGTCGAGCGACAACGTAAAATGTGAGGATGACATTCAGCGATGCAAACGAGCCCACAAAGAACGTTACAATGGAATCAGGACTTACCTTTCCAGAAGCGTAGCGGTGGTACGACCATGCGGCCACGAGAACTGGTTCTGAAAGAAACTCTGGACCACCAGTCAGAGGACATCGCTGATGGAGCACAAGCTTCTTCTGGGTACCATCATTAACACATTCTTCTTACCTTTCTTCTGCATGCTTTATGAAGGAAAGAAAACAATTATGTATGTAATTAACCAGCTCACAACAAACTGTACAATCTCGCACACATAATACAGGCCAAGTAAACATTGCTTGAAGTAATCAACTTACTAGAAAAAAAACTATGTATTGACAATACTAGTATCAGATATCCACCCAGGTCGGGCAACATTCAAAGGATTGTTAACAAACTGAAGTCTCACGAAACTTTGCTGGTGGCATCACTATAAGGGGAGATGGAGGGAGAGGGAGGGAGGGGTGATGGAATGTGTGTGTGTGAGAGAGCATGAGTGCTTGTTGAGAAGAAACTAAGGTCTTCCAATAAATTAAGACTGTCCCAGTGGCCACAGACTGCACATTAAAAAATTCCCAGACTTCTCCAGATTTTCAAAGTCAAAGTCTGGAATTTTTTCCCTGACTCAACCACAAGTAAAATGTATATTCACAGCTACACACAGAAAATTGTCTGGCAGTAGTTTCCGTTCCATCAAGTGCACACAAAATAAAGTAACTACCATGTTCCCAATTCATATCTCCTTCCCCTCTCCCTCCAATCCCTTTCCAAAGCCTGTTGATGTAGTTATGGAATACAAATTACTGTAATGACAAACATTTCAAAAGAAGAAACTTGAGGAGCTAATGCTTCTGTGTTTGTTTTATGAAAGTAGTCCGCAAGTAGCTATGATTGAAAGAAATTCAAGGTTATAAAAAAAACTAACAACTCAGGTCGTGTCCGAATTCACAGGTATGCACTTCTGTACTTCTACCCCTGCGTACTTCACTTGCCCCGATCTATACTATACGAATTAGAATGACCCTTATTGGCTTCGTATTTAAAATGAACTAGCCAGAAGTATTCCTGAAAATTTTCATGAAATGTTATGATTTCATCAGTGATGAACGACGGCGTAAAAGGTAACATCAGTCTTTCTTCGCAGAATATTCATGCGCAATGTAAAATTAAAAAATACATTAATGTGACATGACAAAATATGACTGCACACGAAATCATAACCTAGTTCCTAGCAGTAAGCATGATATACATTCGTTAATATAATTTTTGTAATTAAAATCAAAGAATTGGTTATTTGTAATAGTTCTAGTAAATGTATTAGTTGTGTGTACTTACAAACAAACAGAGTCGAAGCATCCATCTAGAAGTTTGTGCTTTGTTTATCACATTAACCTGCAAATACTAAACAACAAACTACAAAATTTTAAGATGGCGACGCATGAAGGTCGTGAGGGGCGCGAGAAGTACACACATTCGTTCCCTTGCGTACTTACATACTTCACTTCCAATTCGGACAGCCCTTGTGATGTCACTTCTAGGGGTAGGTGCACACAAGTACATACTTCAGGCGAGTTCGGACACAGCCTCAGCAGTGAAGGGAGTCGCCAGGCAATCAAAACAAAGCATCTCACAGATGCTTGCGAAACTTGACACCACCAAGAATTAACACAGCGACAATCAAATAATCTGTGTTCAGTTCACAGTCGATATTTTTGACAGTTCTAAGGTTGGAAGTATTCGTACACCACCAAGTGATTCTACCAGCTGTCAAATTTTGTTTACAGCCATTACCTGTCAAAAGAGACTTGTGAAGCAAAGTGACATACAGTATGTCAATGTTTACACATATCAGTTTTAAAGTAAAATAAAAAAATCTGTTTTTCGACAAGAAATTTTTAAACTACAAGTTTGCTGAATACAATGTTCTTTGCACCTTTATTAAATTATTATATTCGTGATTAAAAAGAAAATGTTTCGTCAAAATACATGAAACCTCTATTTGGCAACATTACTACAAATTGCTAAACGAGAGATCATGAAAATATTTAGAATGAAAATGAAAATTTTGCCATAAACATGCCTAAGCCAGCAGGTATTTAATTAATACACACAAAAACACTTTCTTGAATAAATATACATGGCTCTAAACTCAGTATAGACATCATGTTTCACAAGTTTATAGAACAAAATAATTAGGTAAACTGTCCTTACTTTAGAACTGTATTCCGCCCGATGTTGAAAATTTCTGCAGTCTTTTCAGCCACCGAGCACGATTCCATTTCACCCCTCAGTAATTTGCGAAACATGGAGATTGTCCTGGTGACGCTGCCTATTCTTTGCACTGTTAATTTTCATCATTTTTCACTTACCAGTAACTACAGCCATGCAGTGTGCAGGAACAATCAGTTTAGATCAAGCTGCTTAGTTATTTCAGCCAGCTTGTCTTTACCTCCACTATCCAAGTACCAACTGTGTCTGGTGAAATGGTCTCTAGGTAAACTCTGAATGTCTACAACTGATACAAACCACAATCTTTCACATAATATACTACTAATTATATTATTTGTATTACTCACATTTGGTAACAGTTTAAGTTTTTTAGTCACATCTACAGACTGGTTCCTATAAATGTCGCTACCTCAACCACAAATAACAACTTGGTCATTCTTACAGCTAGATATTTTGACTCTTCTGTAACTTCACTTATTGAAGTACGCACCTGGTTTAACAAGACTTAACGCCTCCACTTTTGTAAAATATTCTATCCTACCTGCCAAATCTCGCCCTTGACTATCAGAATAGATCTATACCAGTACTTAAGAAGTTTTTACTGGCCTCTTCATCTTCTGTGAACTATCTGTATGGGATAATACTTCAGAGGATGAACATAATTTAGAATATCTTGATGGAATTTTGTTATTTATTTTTTAATTCAGCGCTCTTGAGTCCAACTTCAAGGACAGAAAATCCTCTGATGCAGCTTTCAATGCATCAAACCTATTACCTACAGGTATATTATCCTTGGAAAAATTTATAGCAAGCAGCAACAGTCTACTTGTTTTTTGGCTTCCACAAATTCCTGTACACATAGTTTATCACCTAACCTTACAATTTAACTGTGCAGTTGATCATTTTGGAATTTCATTTCTTGGAGTTCAATTTGAATTCTACAATCTTGTTTAATGACTTTTCCATTTCACTATAATACCAACGTAATTCAATTTGATTGGTTGAATTTTCTATAGTCTACACTCGACATTCAAGGTCATTGTGGTTTACCTTACACTCGTTGCACACCCACTCATCGCACGGGATGTTATCCTCAATTATCTCACAACACTTATGATGGTACCAATTATCACAATAATCACACAATACACCATTCTTAATTATCTTATTGCACTTTCAACATTTAAAATTTTTTAAAACTTTGCCTTTCCCATGCAAAATAATATGTTTATCCTCAATCTGTGGCATCCTATAAACCTCCCACGGTCCAAGCCTGCCTACCTCACCATACATTCTAACCATGAAGTTCTAGCAGACATGACTGTATGACACTCAGTGATGACCCTATAATTACACGATGTAGCCAATTATAAAAGATAAAGGTATATATTATACATGCCTATCATTCAAAAGATTCTGCACTAAGATGTACATGTCTAAAAACAAACAAAAATTTACATTTTTCACCATTTTCGGCCAGCCGCTAGAAAATATGCTTTAATGAATAGTGGTGAATCTGAAATGAGTATACACATGTGCAATGTTCCTTGACTTATATTACTCAGCAGACATGACTCGAAATGTGTGATGTCATCGAAAATAATAAGTTTATCCTCACAATTGGGCAACTGCCCGGTGGCGAGTGGACTCTTCACCACACTTACAATACCAGCCTTTCAGTCCCCTCCTGAACCTTCCAGCCCCTCTCACAGTCACCAACTCATCATGCAGGACATCCCACTCCCTTACCGCCCTAACAAGCATAGACTGTCTACTTCTCTCCGTTCTCCTCTACACACTCAATCTTTAGTTCCTCTCCCCTTGAATGATCCCTTAGTTAACCTGCATTCACCCTCACCATTCATCACCTTATATATCATGACCAACCTTTCTATTCTCCTCCTGTCCTTCAGTGGATTCCATCTCATTTACTTCATCATTACTGTAGGTCTAAAGTTCCCTTCCTCCTTACCATCGTATTCCTGCCATTTCGATTTATTCATTACCCACCTAGCTGCTCTTCTCCGCACCTTCTCTTGTTCTTGTACCTCCACCACCACACATGGATCCCACTCGGTGGCTGCGTATTCCAACATTGGCCGAACCATCGTGCAATATTAATACTCCTGCACTTCACCACTAACTCCCTTCAACACTCTTCCCAGTAGGCCCAAAGCACGTCTTCCCTTTCTAACCAATCTCTCCACCTGTTTTGTCCACCTCAAATCAGCCTGTCATGGTGGTCGAGGGGTCAGACCTCATGCCTCCCACCAAGGCGATCTGGGTTTGATTCCCGGCGCGGTCAGTCCCCGGATTTTCACATGTGGGAATTGTGCCGGACGACGAAGTTGGTCAGCGTGTTTTCTCGGGGATCTCCCGTTTCCCCCGCCCTTCCATACTTGCCTCATGTCACACTTCACCAGCGCTGAAGACCTCGATGTTAAGCACTGACCAAAACCTCTCACTCACTCACTCACACTCAAATCAGCCTGTAACACAACCACTAGGTACTTATATTCTGTGACTTCCTCTATTTCCGGCCCATTCCATCTGTACAGATCTCTACTCACCACTAGCTTTCTAGTAAACCTCACCAACATAGTGTTGCGCACATTAATTTTCATTCTGTTCTCCTCTGTCCAAGACCACAGCACATCAATATCTGCCTGCAAGTTGTTTCCACTGCCTACCTCTGTGTACAGCATGCAATCATCCATAGACAATCTTATTTTTCCTGTAATCCTGAGTCCCATGTCATTTACCATTATAGAGAATAACAGAGAACGCAACACACTTCCCTGCGGCACTCCTGATGTAACCTCTCCTTCCTCTGACATTGCCTCTCCTACTTTCACATCAGTCCACGTTCCCTGAGGAAGTCCACAATCCATTTCACCAAAGACTTGTCCTCTAGCAGATGATCTAACTTGTCCATCAACTTCCTATGAGACACCTTGTCAAATGCCTTTTCAAAGTCTATGAAGCAGTATCTACCTGCTTCCTCTCATTGACTGCCTGCACTTTATCCTCCAATAAACCTGCCAGCTGAGTCTCATATAGACAACCCTGTCTGAAACAATGTTGGTACTCCTGAAGCCAATTCTTCTTGTTCATAATGTTCACCATGTATTGCACTACCAATCTCTCCATTGCCTTCCCTGTACTCGACGTGAGACTCACAGGCCTCCTTTTTTCCTCCCCTTGTTGGTGTATAGCAACAACTGATGCCTCTTTCCATTCCAGCGGCAACTTTGCCTCCTCTAATGAACTCTCAAACAACTCTACCAGATATCTAGCCAGCTATACCTCACCAAACTTAGGTGCTCCATTCCCAATGCCATCTGGTCCAGCTGCCTTATTGTTCTTCAACTCCTTTACTGTAATACTAATTTTATTTTCCGCTCATAGAATTTAAACTTACGCAACCCAGTGACACAGTTTGTTTCCTTGTTTTAATCCTCCTGTACTTCAAACACAGACAAATACTGATTTTGTATAATTTCTGCCTTATCTTTGTCATTTGTAGCTGCCCAGTCATCCGCATCTTTCAATGGTGGAGCACCTCCCCTCGGCCACTCACTTGCTTAAGATAACTAGCTAAACAATTTTCCCCATTCCTTGCTTTTCCCTCCTTCCATTACGTAAATTAGGCTACTCTACACAATAGCACGACACGACGACGCATTGGAGCGGAAGCCAATGACATCACAAAGCATAGCCGTAGTGTTCCTCACAATTACACAACGCGATGCGTTACAGCTGGTGGAAGAAAAATTGAAACAGCTTGCCACGTGTGTAAAAACCGGAGAACCACATACGACACTTACAAAAATCCACTTGCGGGAGTAGGGTACGTTATTTCAGTCACGTGACAAGGTTACGTCGATTACCAGGATTTGATGAACGCCTGCTATGATATTCAATGTTTTAAGATGGCAGGAGAAAAAAACATTTATATTTTCTACAAGAAAAATATTTAGCTGAATGTTACTTCCGCAATACATTCTTTACACATTATTTCATTTATATTTAAATAAAATATTAGTTAAGTAGTTAACCGAGTTCATTAGTTGAAATTTCGCACACAGACTAATTTACTCTGGTTAAATTTCAAACACCTTAAACGTGAAATTTTTGTTTACTTGCCCTGATATCAGGTTATGTTGCTGTGAAGTAGGTAGAAACATATAATATACTTGGCCAGAACAATATTCCGTCCTTTGTTCATTCCTTCTCGTTTGCATTTCAATACTATAGTAACTTAATAAATAAATCAGAGAACAAAATAAAAACAATCTGGAACGTTATTAAAAAAGGAACATCTGCGTTAAGGGAGGCAAACGAAATAAAAATCAATGTTAAAAACAATATATCACATAATACAGTAGTTACTTACCAAATTACAAATGAATTCAATACTTGTTTTTTAAATGTTGCAGATCAAATAAATTGTGTATCCTTACAAAATACTAAAGAACCTATGGAATATCTTAAAGAATCATTTCGATCGTATTATCCTAATATCAATCTCTCACCAACCACACCCTATGAAATCAAAACCATAATAAAAAACATGAAAACAAAATACTCTTCTGGTTATGACAATTTCGACAGTAGAGTAACCAAATATTGCTCAAATGAAATATGTGAATCATTAAGCTTAATTTCTAATAACATTCTACAAAGTGGTACGTTCCCCGAGAGACTGAAATACACTATTGTAATACCTATACATAAAAAGGGGGAAAAATCAAATGTTCAAAATTATAGACCAATTTCTCTAATAACTACACTCTCTAAAATTATAGAGAAGGTAAAATATATAAAAGATTGTACAACCACATAAATAAATACAATATATTGACACCAACCTAATTTGGATTCCAGAAAAAGTCTTCAACTAATAAAGCAATTTATGAATTAACAAGAAACATTTCAGAAGAATTAAATAAAAAAGAAAATTTAATAAGTTTCTTTTACGATTTAAGTAAGGCGTTTGACTTTGTCAACCATATAATACTTCTAAAAAAGTTGGAATACTATGGAATAAGATACTGTTCTCTAAATTTATTTAGAAATTATCTTGCAAACAGAGAACAAGTTGTCAAAATAAAAAATTCTACCCATGCTACATCAAAACCAGGGATAATTAGGCATGGTGTACCACAGGGGTCATAATTCAACCATATGCCAAAACAATACTTTTTGCTGATGACACATGCACTTTAGTAAGGGAAAACGAAATGACTATTCTCAATAGCAAAGCCAAAAGTTCAATAGATGTATTATATGATTGGTTTGCATAAAATAAACTCTCAGTAAATCTTGAAAAAACCAATTACATAAAATACTCCCCACGAAACACTAATGTGGTAATTGATAAATTTATGATAAACAATATAGAAACAAAACAAGTGGATGATTCTAAATTTTGGACATAAGGCTTGATGAACATGTAAGCTGGAGACAGCATGTTGAAAATTTGGTTCCCAGATTAAATACAGCAATTTTTACACTTCACTATATGATGAATATAGCAGATTCAAAGGTTCTACAAATTATATATTTCTCTTATTTTCATTCATAAATATCTTATGGTGTAATTTTCTGGGGCAACTCAGTGACAGCCAAGAATGTCTTCAAACTTCAAAAAAGGTAGTTAGAGTGAGTGATTAACCATAAAAAACTCAAGAGATCCATGTAAACAACTTTTTATTAAAAATAAAATATTAACATTACCAAGCCTGTATATTTACTCACTCCTAGTTTTTATTAAAGAAAATTGGTTAAATTTCAAGAGCAGTACAAATAACACCTTATACCACTATAATACAAGAAACAAAAAATAATCTTCATTTGCCCATTTCTTCACTTAAGTTATTTCAAAAAAATATTAATTACATGGCACTTAAGATTTTCAATAAGTTACTTGCAGAGATTAAACAAAATTTTAATAATAGTTTAGAAAATGTAAAAATAAAACTAAAAAACTAATTGGCACAAAATATTGGTATATTGTATATATTGGACAATTCTATTGTGCAAGGTTGGCACTCATTGTCTGTGATGTGTTGTGTAGGTATTTGTTTCTTACATTGCTTGTTCTTCGTGTCTGAAAATGCTCGTGCTGAGAGTCAGTGTCTGTTGTGTGTTACTACAAGGAATGTTGTGTGTCATGTACAACTCCAAGGATGCGAATA